>JAQIWD010001316.1:0-13071 GCA_034694825.1 Anurida granaria
ACCTCTACTTGATCATTACGACTGATAATAAGGCACACTCCCTCACCATCTCACCGTAAGACCAACATGATTAACATATTCTAACATGTCCATGACGATAACATTGAGCTTAGACGACTGTTAATTTCAGGATCTATCGCTGGTCACGGATTTACATGGATAAAATCCATGAGATCCAAACGCGTGGGGCAGTCGGAGTGGTGGCCTTTCCAGTCTCCTCTTATACTTATGTGGTAATTGCACAGGCGGAAGATGCTGCAGGGAACTATGAGGTGAATCCCCCTTTGTCATTTGACCTTCATTTTAAAATCTCATTTGCTTATTTCCTTGTCTAATTACTTTCCAGTTGGGGACACTGGTGGTCCGTGTTTATGGGAAAGGGGAACTGGAGAAAGTGCAGCTTCTGAGTGTCCAACCCGTCTCTGGCTCACTACGTTCGTTTCCCGGAGGAACACTTCCTGGTCATTGGACAAAAGAAGGAATCCAGTATCTGCTACTGGTTCGGAGGTAATTCGCTTGTGGAATTCTCCAATTTACAAAACGTAATTGAATTCCGCTAATTGTCAATTTTGAATTTTCCAGGTTATCAGTTTGTTTACTGGCAGTCACTGGATGGATTACAAGGGAATTCTGTTTTCCTGGACAGTTTTGTGCTCCCTGACCGTGAACCTCTCCTTTTGACCTCCACGGAATCTGTCGTGAGTCGTGAGACTAACAATCCCCACCAGACGGACACCTCTCTCTTGAACCGAACTTCTGTCGTTTACACTACGAGTGGCTCCTCTGAACGAATCCTGGATGCACGGTTTCTCCAGCGAGTTCTAACAAGTGCTGCCCTGTTTCTCCATCTGGCACTTACCCTCCAGTCATCCCTGAATAGGCTCACTTTCAAAGTACTCCCATTGTCTCTGGGAAAAGTTCCACTAGGTAATTCATGGCATCCTTTGACCCTTGGCCCTTTGACCTAAATTCCATTTTTGTGTAGGAGAGGATCGTGTTGACCCGGATGATAAAGTGAGCCGTTGCATGAGTTCTCTGAGGGAAGCCCTGGACGCTGATGAGCCCTTACTTTCCCAACTGGACTCATCCCAAGGATCCATTTTGACAAAGTACGGAGACTGGAAGTTCCAGGGATCGTTGATCTCAAGGGTTCACTCACGCTCTCCCCTTCTGTCAGCGTCGTTGTCGGGAGCGTCAATCCGATCCTGGAGTCTCCAGAAGGTGCCGACTGTCATTCCAGAGAGATTTAACTTTTATAGTTTTCGTTTTGTTTTAGTTAGTTTTCAGTACACTCGTTTTGCTGTTTTTTTTTCATTGATTACAAAAGTAATTAGTCACCAATCAATTGCCCAGAAGTATCGGAGTACAAATTGAGCTAAAGGGACCAAGTCATGACCGCAATGTGTTCACATTACGCAAAGAATTGAAATAAAAAGTGAACAAAGCAAGTAAAAGTTTTCGGAAAGCGCGTTCCATTGAATGGAAATTACGCTGCAGCCATTCCCATGAACTTTACGCTTCAGCAGCGAATCAGCGTTGAGCTCACTGCCTCCACGGTGGGGGGGGGGGGAGGGGGTATCAGTGGTGTTGACTGTGGAGGAAGCACGGTGGTTTCGTCATCCTTTGGCTTAAAATAATACTTTAAACATTTCTATGAGATTTACATAAAGCTGAAACAAGTTGAGTGACTAATTGCTAAAGGCACTAAATCTAGGGAAGCGAAAGTTAATCTAATTAAGTGTTGAGGAGAGCGAGGTATGAAATAAGAGTTGATTGATGGTGGTGGTGGTGGTGGTGTGGGGTCACTAGAGTTGGGGTCACGGGGTCACTTTATCTTACAGCATAAAGTGGATGTTGCTTGGGTGGGTTGCGACGGATCGCTTATTCCGTAGGCATGAAGTCTTGCTGCTCAAACTCGCGGCCAGTGATTTTCGTTCCAGAGGTCTCATCGCTTAATAAGGTAAAAGCGTAGGAAACATTTCCATGACACCTGGCAACCTGACTATAGAAGTCCTCGGCTAGTTACACGTGACAGGTAGAACACACAATTGCAATTCCAGCACATCATGTCCAGCGAAACCCAGCGGTTGGCAAACCAGGGATGTCATTTCATCGGCCATAAAACAAGGAGCAACAAATGAAGGTAACGCCGTCCGTTCCCTCAACTATCATCGAATGTTGTCAAAATGTTTGATGTCTGGCCGCGTGGCCTGTGTTGTTGCTGGGCAAGAAACGTATGATGACCAGAGAACCGGACTCGAAATTCCTCTTAATTTCTAATTTAAATTATTCCTGGAGTTTTTCCATTGCAATTTATGTGCCTGTTTGTTATGTATTTTCAGAAGGACTGACTTCATCGGAATCGATTTGACGCAATTGTTCAAGTTCCAACTCGTTTTATGTTCTCTGTTTATTCGGAAAGGATGATGTTAAAAATGGTGGTTGTGATGATGGGCTTCCAAGAAGAAAGAAGGCTTGACTTGTCCAAACTTTGACCATTTCACTAATACAAAATGAAGGTAAAAAACTTGTCTTCAAATCCTAAAAAAATGGTGAATCATGAACGATGCACGTGAAATTAAACTCGTTTCTTGGATGTTCCTTTCCTTAAGGAATTAGGAATAAAAAGAAGGACACAAGGGTTGAGGAACCAATCGCAGTTGGTAAATCATCGAGTCAAGACCTCTCTACACTTCTGAATTGAATACTTTGGGACATCCCCAGCATACAACATAGCAACAGCAGTGCCAGGCACCAATACCTTCCAGGCAGTCTAACATTTTCCTTCGGTTCGTTCCATTTAGCATGTGTCGATGAAAAGAGC
Organism: Anurida granaria; assembly: GCA_034694825.1. NCBI lineage: Eukaryota > Metazoa > Arthropoda > Collembola > Poduromorpha > Neanuridae > Anurida > Anurida granaria. Next base: position 2,825 of record JAQIWD010001316.1, read on the forward strand.
CAAGTACAACGTTCAAGAATCCTACCGCCTCTACATTAACGTCAGGTAAATTGATTTCTGATTTATACAAATCCAGCGCTTCCGTTCCAATTTTGACAAAGTTTTTGGCGGCGTCATATTTTACTTACTGGATGAGCTTCGCTTGGGCAGTTCCTCTATGGAACGTCTTCCGAATCGACCTTTGCCCATCACGAGCTCCAAAGACGCCCGTAGAGCTCATAAAAAAGTCAAGTATGGTAATGAGAGGGAACAATTAATAACAAAACTCGTTTGTCCACTCCTTCCCAACAGATTAAGTAAAAATCTCGGCACCAAGAAAGGCTCTCGTCAAGCAAACTCAGGAAATACCCTTGAACTCTGTGTCCACTACTACATCGAACACGTAGCTTGAGGCGGAAATTTAACTCAAAAGCAGTCAACTTTGAAACGTTTACTGAAAAACTAAACTTGCCAAGCACAATGGTTCAGGGAGAAAAGGAAACAAGTCTTTTGAGCTACAGCGGGGCCAGCGGCCGGACGAATGATCCAGCTGCAAGGTACAATGAGCTGAATGCTGGAAAAGTGATGACCATGAACGAGCTCCTTGAGATGCCATGATTACTCAAGTTTTGAATGATTTATGATAATTATAGGAAAGCCGGGTTCGAGTCCCTCAAGCGAGGTGACAGCGAGAAGAAGGAGATGCGAAACTCCGCCTACGGCTCTTGGGGACCGGTTTTCCAGGACAAGAAGACCTTCGCCCAGATGCATTTCTGAATGCTCTCGTCTCTCCAGCCACCCATGCTAATCAACCCATTCTGGAATTGACTTCTCTAAAATAAAACATGTGGATTATTTGATAGTATTAGCTTTAGCTTTTCCGCGTTAACACTTGAGGAGGTAAAATACTTATGACGAGCTTAAAACTCTGATTCTTGGGTAGTCTTCTGTACTTCCCTTTCGTATATTTCCAAATCTCAACAATGAAATCGGATCTTCTATCTTCAATTTTTAACCAACTTCTTTACTTCTACTTCACCTTTATTCTTCTCTTGTAGTAATTGTAAGTAATAAAAACTAATTGTCAATTGGATTATGTTCCTTCTGTTGCTTCATGAAACCGAATTAGAAATTACAAGGTAGAAAACCGGGGTACAAAATGTAGCTAGCTGCTTATTTTAAAAATGAAAGTTAATCGGCAGGACTTACTGTGGAAGTAGGACGAGTTCAGATTCAGAGTCAGATAAGAGAGATTTCATCCTTTTGAAGGAATTGGCGGATGGGTCGGTAGCGCATGACGTATTGACTTCCATGCTCGATATTGACAGTCTCCACGCTAGAAATCAAGTAAAAAAAAGAAAAAAAGGTCATGCACAATTTAAGACCCACTTCCATCATAATAATAAATCGTACCTTTTGTTTGCATCCAAAAGGTCAAACTGAGTAGTCTTATCACTTCGGAAGAAAACAATTCGATCCACATTGGGTGGCTTCCGGAGTTGAAATCTCATTGGCCTATCGAAGGGTTGAAAATTGAGTGGCATATTATTTACGGCTACTGTCCTGACTACATCGTCCGTGTTTAAAATATAACTGGAACCAACAAAGAAAACTATTAACTCCATCCCTGGTATTGATCGGTTTCGGTCACATAGCTGTAGCTCAATGACTATCATGTTGAATATGGGGCAGTCCCTTCCCTTACTGTCTTGTAAATTCAATTTCATCCTTCATCATAAACGGAAGGTCATCCGGTCCCATTTTCTCCAGCTTATTCCAGTAGAAACATGAATACTCTTGAATCTTCAAAAGACGAATCCTTAGATATGATGAGAGGACATAGCGGAGCCTCTTCAACTCCATCTTATGAATTGAGAGTCGAATGTCAGTTGGTGACAGTTTACGCAAGTTTCCTTCCATCTTGACCAGCTCATCCCGGAGTACTTCGATTTCTCCTTCAATTGGGTTCAAGAGTTCCGGGGACAATTTTTCGTTCTGCCAAGCCTAGATGCAATAAATGTAAAGTATTTAAATGATAATGATTTAAATGCCAGATTTCGAATGGAAATAAATGGAAATTACCTTCATAATTCGGGCTATCAGTTCCTGGGACGTTAACTCATCAGTGTCACTCTCTGAGCCACCTGTTGCGTCTACTTCAATTTCGTCATCAGATGAGAGAATTTCAGGTGTCACATATCCAGCTGCCATTGTCACCGTCCCACCTCACCCACCGGAAGTAATCAAGGACCGGGGACACTGTGGTGCTGGAGCACTTGATTGTCCAGTGATTAGCAACACGCAACAGTGGTGCGTTTACCCAGTGTTTCCGTTTGTTTTCCTTGTGTCTTCAATTTATTTCTCACTTTGGACTGTTTCCCTCCGTTTGGTTCAACAAGTGGGGAAAGCTCAGAAAATTTCCGAAAAAGTTACTTTTATCAATGGAAATCAAAATCAACTGATTAATTGCACGCAAACAATTAATTTAGCGCTTAATTAACAAATTTCCTTGATTATCTTTTCATTTTCAACCAATTGGGGCTTGTTCTTTTCCTTTTCAACTGCAAAAATACAAGTTAAGTGTATTTGACGCTTAATGCGCTTGCGCAGAATCGTCGTCGTAAGTCCGTCGAACTTCTTTTGTTTATGGGGGTAAGGAAAGGGTAACGGCAAAGGGTGACGGATTATCGACGTCCCCTTCTAGCCTGTCGTCATCCTTTCCTGTCCTTTCAGTTCCAATCTTCCAGTCTTCCAAGGCTGAGCTCATTTAGGAAAGCGTCTATCTCCAGGATTCATCCTCCAGGAAATATCAATTTCACGTAAGTTTCATCTGTGCTTCACTGCTTTCGCAGTTTACCAGTTGCAAAGTTACAAATTCCCTGCATATCTCCACACTTATGAGTTCAGTTGGGGTTTCCTAACTCGTCGTCGTGCATCTTTTTAACAATTTACAAGGTCACAATGGAATCCCCTACTTCCGGTTCTGGAGGAATTCATGGCTTCCTTTCTCCAGACTCCAGGCCTTGCCGTAAAGACTTCTGGTTGGCGGATTACTACGGCAAAGCGACCGAGAAGCTTCGCGTGGTCACCTGTAAAGGGCCAACCAACTTTTGGGTAAGGATATCCTCCTCTGCCTCATTTTGTTGGGAAATTCCTGGATTCCGACATCGTCAACATGATTGTAACCACTTTGCAATTTTTTCCAGTTGCAGAACATGAAGCAGGATAAAGAGCTTAAGGATTTGCGAGTGGAGATGACGGACTGGTACGACGAATATTGGGAAAACGCTCGGAGTATGAAGGCTGACCAAGTTGTCGTAGGGGGAATTTATGCAGCGTACTGGGAAAAGTATCAGCAATGGCTCAGGTGAGTCAATGCAAAGTAAAGCCGTGCCCCTTCATACCTAATAACCTACGTCATGTTGAGCTTGTGATTGATCATTTTTTAGGGCCAGAGTGATTGGTATCGTGGCTGGACAAGAAAAAGGATCAGAGTACACGGTCCAGTCCCTGGATTACGCAAGTGTCACTACCGTTCCCTTGGATTCCATTCATCCTCTGCGTGAGGTTTACAATAATTTGCCTATTCAAGCAGTCAAGGCCGAACTCTACAGTAAGACCATGCAAAACTCAATTAAAATCTTTAAGGTTTAGCATTGTGACTTACGTAAACTTCTTATCTGGATGCAGATGAGACCAACCCTGGAACACCATTTACACAGGCTCAAATCCAGCAATTCCGTGAGTTTGTGACTGGAAAGGATCTGGATGTGGTAGTCTTTGGAGAGCGTGACGAACCACAGTTTGGCGGTCCAATCATCAGCGTCATCATCGCTACAGAACCGTTTGAGGGAAACGAAAACTACAAGGATATCCCACCTCGGGTTTTTACACTGGAAGGGGCACTGAATTATGCAAAGTTGTTTGAAACACTCGATCGACTCCATGAGCAGCCATCTTAAACCCCACGCAGAACTTACCAATCCGTCCGCATTGATTTATGGTAATTTTAATTAACTTTTTGGCATACGGCCTCCTAATGTTCAATTAATTTAGTTTCTTTGTTCTTCTCTTCGTCTCTTCTTTAGTTAACTTTCTTAGTTCATCCTGACCATTTATTTTTTACTCTTTGATGTTAATTACTATCGTTAGATCCTGTAAAGCTTTGATTCAATTCTCAGAATTTCAGTCTATTAAATCAAGGAAGGCAACCGCCAAGCGAAATTTCCCTTGTAATCCAACAGTATACCAAACTAACAGTTATTCGGATTAATTACTAACTCCGACATACATGAGACACCTTTGAGTCTAGTTTTCTTTGTCCTCGTCGTCGTCATCCTCCTCATCCTGCAGAAGATTTGGCCTTACTGGAAGAGGCTCAGAGTCAAAGTTCAATTCTGGGAACTGCGTCACGAGTTGGATCCATTCCTCGTCCAGAGACGGTGGCATCTTGACCCCACTAGCACCCACATGCCCCTCCCCCTCTTCATCATGAGTCATATGGGACAGCATTGCATCTGGTATTCCACAATCCACAGTCAACTATAAGTCGATACGGTTCAAAATTTAAACAATTTCAAATGATACTCACCCATGTCTGGACGAAAAGGAAAGTGTTTCCGAAACCTCTTGAAGGAGCCGACAATGTCCCAGAAGTACGTTGAGACGTCCCCATTGTAACTGTTCCCAATATTCTCAGAATGCTTGTAAAGAATGTAGATGAATTCAAAGGCTCTGACAAGGATGTTCCGGTACTTGTTCATCTTTGGATCAATTTTATCCTCATCCTCCTTCATGGCGATCCTAAGCTCAATATCTCGAAACCTCTCCCCTAGAGGTAAGAAAATTAATACTGAAACTGAATGCTAAATCCGTAATTAAGGGGTGAAAGCATAATAAGTGCACTAACGCCAAAGTCCAAATGTTTTCGATAAGATGAGAAGGAAATTGGTAATTGCCGTGATTTGACAGGCACACTTTTTGGAATCTTTGAAGATATTAGGGGGTGAGGCGACGACGGACTCTTCCGAAGACTCTTCCATTATTATTGTTGACTCATCTTCATCCAACTTCCGCTTTCGGTGGAGCCGCCTCGGTGGCTGGAATTCCGTAGTGGGATTTCCTAATTTCTGCAAAAGATCCAAGTACCGGTCAAATAAAGAGATGGAAGGAGTACTCTTGAATTCCTTGCAAACCCGATCTGACAGTTCCATTAGGAAACATTTAGCTAAAAACCAAGAAAAAGAAAAAAAATTAGTGAATATGCTTATCAACAAGCATTTGGCTCCTATAAATTTCGACCAATTAGAAACAGGGTTCATAAAAAACTTACAAAGGGTTATATCGCGAGAGAGCGTTTGTCGACAGAAGAAAGGAAGGAACTGTGCTCGGGGTAAAGTTGTGCAAATATCCAGGATGAGCTGAGCGTTGAGGAGGCCATGATGAATTGGATTCTCGATGGAATCTTGAATCGTAAGGAACAAACGCCGGAAACTGCACAGAGCGAGAATATAATAAATGGCTTCAAAAATTGTTCTAATTTAGAAACGAAGAAAATAAAATCATTTCTGAAAACTTACTTTTCGTGGTTAGCTTGAAAGTATCCAGACTCAATAATCATGTCAATTATGTGGAAGAACATGGAACGGAGTTCACGGCAAAATTCCTACGTAAACGGTCAAGACAGTAACAAGTCAGAGGCTTCAGTTTATAATTTCCTAACAGGGATCACTCAAACACTCACCACTAAACTCCTGGAAGGTCTCCAAACAATTTTTAGAATAAGTTCCGTCCAACCGAATATTTCCTTGTCCCAATCTCTACTCAGCTTGACCTTCTCCTGCTCCTCCGCCGCCGCAAGCACGGTCCACAAATTCTTTGCCCAGACCATGAGAGTCATAAAGACTCGGAAATGATTCGTCTCAAATAAATCCGGTCCATCCAGAATAAATCGGAGCTCATTTTTGATAAAGTAAAGCGTATTCCAGATCCCAGCTTCTTCTTCGTACAATCCCTCAAGTATTTCTGAAATTACTTCAACTGGTTGACCTAAAAAAGGCAAAAGATAATAGAAATTATGAGCATAGAGGTATACAGGTTATGGTTAAGTCCATGTCTAAACGATACGACAAAGTGACAATGCTAATGCTTACCATCCTTGATATACTTGTAACAGTTCCTGTCACTCTGGAGTTTGCACTTGAGTTTGTACTCCTTGAAGAAAGTGAGCGGCTTCCGTTCTGGAACGACGGGTTGAGAGGTGTGCGTGAGTTTAGACTGCAATCCTGCTGCCACAACTTCAAACCCTGCCGACGGTTGTACTTGTAATTTCACTGGACTCAGCTCGTATTCATCTTCCGACGTATCACTGTCCTTGGGCTCATCAACTGACCCTAGTAAGGAGGACGATATACTTGATGGGAACCCTTGAGTTGGCCCCTCCTCTCCAGTTCCATCATCCTCATCATCCAAAATATCTTCGTCAATGCTGGAGTTTAAAATATCCTCCGAATCTGGCCAAGCTTCGCTATAATTCGGAGTCTCGTCCACGACAGGGGGATACTGGAGCTTATCCTTGTTTTTGCAATCGTATATTTTGTCCATCCGTTTAAAATATTCTGCTTGCAAATCATCCGATTCATTGAATTCCTCCATTTCATTTTCATCCATCCATTGGAGCATGAGAGCCGTAGAGTCAAAAGCTTCCAATCCTAATCCAAACCGGGGCTTTCGGTGTTTGATCCTTCGTTTGAAAGCTGTAGGAGCATAGCGTAGAGTTTTCTCCACGACGGGTTTCAGCATTTGAAGTTCCGCAGTAATGAGACGCTTGGTCAGCCCCTTCATGTCTGCATAGAGGAAGGGAGTGGAAATGGGTCGATTCGTGTCAGTAGTTTCATCCCCTTCATCACCCCCCACAGATGGTGTAGATGGGTGCGGTGTGGACGGTGGGAAGATTTCATCAGTTTGAACTTCCTTGGAATCTTTCAGAATTACAGTGGGGATGGGAAGCTGTGGGCGGACTTCTTTGGCAAAGAAGGAATTCCTGCAATAAAGGTTAGGTTAAGTATTCCCATTTTGTAGAATTCATAAGCACAGGTTACCTTGTTGGGAATGCTCCCAGTTTTCCCAGTTTGAATGTGGACTGGCTTGCGCTAGATGTGTGAAGCAACAAAGGGGGTGACACATTCTGGGTTGCTTGAAACGTCTGTGACGGTGCAGTTGTTGTACTCAGCGCAGGATTACTCATACTAGTGTTGCCCGGTCCAAAACTCTGGCGTTTTGTCAACCTCCGATTCTTTTCTTCCAGGCCATGGACGTCAACCTGGGCGAGGCGTAGTTGGGATTTGAGTGCATCGATTTCCAACTGTAACTGCTTCCTTTCTTCGGATTCCTGCTGTTTCGCAGTTTGCATAGTCTGCATCCTGGACACAAAAGGAAAAGTTGAATTCGTAGAAGAGCAACGAACCAAAAGAACCATCCCATGTGGTGTCCTTACCTTTGCAATATGAGTTGTTGTTTGGCCGAATTCTGTTGATCCAATCTCCGTCGCAGTGTACCTGCCTCTCCTTGTAATTCATAGTTTTTATTCTTCAATTCCGTATTGAGACCAACCGCATCATCCAGCTGTCGCTTTAAAGTACTGATCTCTCCTCGCAGCTCTGTGGTATTCTGATGATTCATAAGGAGAGTAGCCAGTTCATCCGTTTCGGAATTATCCATTCCGAGTGCCCCATCATCGTTGAAATTCTGGGAAATTGAATGTGTGACTTCGTTGTAGTAGTCCGTTTCCTGGATATGGGCAAAGAGTCTCTCTTCCTCTTCATCATCACCCCACACGTCATCCGCCATTGTAATGACAACAATTTGATCGACCTTTGAACACCTTGTGAATGACGAAGAACAGACGGAGCTTCTGACTGTAAAAAATGTCATACAGTCATTTGCATAATTAAACTTACTTTCTGGTTACGAGACGAGAAATGCAAACTTACCTAGTCGTTGCGATCAATTATCAATTTCTTATGATTTCATTCTCACCGGCCGGGTTGTTAAGTTGGAATGTAAGTTGGTCACACCGTGTCCTTCCGGTGTCGCTCTTACTTCTCATCCGATTTCAATTCCAGTTCCATTCCTGTCAACGTTGGGCTGGCTGGAATTAAGAAATTGCAATTTTAACTTCACAGCACAACTTGGCTTTCATTCAGTTAGTTTTCAACAATCAATCATTAGCTCATTTGAAAATTAAACAAAACTTACGACTGTGGTCGTGAACGTCTGAAATTAGTACATCTTCTACCGGCGTCAAGATTAGATTACAAAATTGGAACTGCATCAATCAAATGACAAATTGTACGGTAAAGTTCACTGAAAACGAGAAAATCAATCAAGCAGCTGCAGCTTCATGAGTTTTCGCGCTTGAAAACAAACTCCCTCCACAGAAAATCCAAATCGAGAGGATGGGGTCAAGTGATAGCATTATTGCAAGAATTGTTTAAAACGTTTTCAAATCGTTTAAGAATTGCAAAAAAATAAGTTTCGGTGCCACGTGTAAGACCTTTAGTACACATGCACCGAAAGGTCAGTCGAGAATGCCGATAAAAGCAATTAGCAAAAAGGTCAAGGGAGGGACAAAGGGCCCATGCCCATTGTTCTTGACCCTTTTTGCTAATTGCTTTTCTCGGAAGTGACCTTTTTGCTCCTGAGAACAATGGACGGAGTAACTTTTTGCTCCGAGGACGTCATTTTCTACTCCGCCTGCGACCCTACAAATAGAAGTGACCTGCCTTGACCCGTCAGTTGGCTCCCGGCAGTCGGAGACAGTCGGAGAGGAGGACGTGTCCCGAGTCGGGCAGTCAACTCCCGGCCGCGATGATGAAGGCACTGGTGACCCCTCCCTTGTTCAGGCGACATACCACACGACACGCTGTATAGAGTTCCCTTCTCTATTCCGTTTGACGGGTCTAGGTAGTTCAAACGTGGGGGGTCACTCCCAGAGTCCCACTCTGGGAGTGACCCAAGGGTTATTACTTTTTCTCTTACACCACTACTGGAGGAAGGATGACCAGGAGGCTTGAAGGATGACCTCACCAAACGGAGATAGCTCTGGAGAATGGAAGTACACAATTTGAAGTGGTAAAGTCCTCTCTTTCTTTTGAATTGTTTGATGTTGTAAATCTAACTTCATTCAACTCTTTAATTTCAGACCCGGATCTAGCGATGACGAGACAAGCCGGAGACATTTATGACCAGCCAGGAAGATCAAGGTCCAGTAGGTGACAACTCCGGTCAATTTGTTCAGATACTTCCAACTGGAGTGATGAGCTTTCAATGTCCCTTGAGCAAGGCGTTGTCTGTCCCGTCCTCCAGTGGTAGTCCCTGTCGTTTTCTATAATAGAGTTCCCTTTAAATTTCTCTGGAGGCCTACGGGAAATATCGAAGACCAGACAACCCGGAGACATCGAGGACACGACAGAGAGACCAAGGACGCAGGAGAACAAGGAGGCTTAATGGATGACCCCACCTAAATACTCGGAGACATGAGTTTAGCCCATCATCATCGTGGACCAGAGATCAAGGACCAGTAGGTGACGACTCTTCCATGCGTACATTACATTTATTATCCCACCCCTGCAGGGGTGGGATAATAATCCCACGTTGTATGTGTGTGTATGTTTGTAATCCCAAAATAACTTATACAGATGCTAGCGCATGGCTTTGAAGGTCGTCGGTGAACAAGGACCTGTCAGAGAAATCAAGGACACCATGGACCAGTCGGAGACAACGACGCATAAATACTTTTATTGTCCCCACCCCCATTGTATCCCAAAAAAAATTAACTCGCTTATCAGCTGATGCTGGCGCTTGCTCATAGGCTCGTAGGTTCGTCGTGTAGCGCTGTTGCTTACTCGTAAGCTTCCGTAAGACGGGATTTAACGCTTGCCTCATGCCTCGTCTTTGTTCCTTCTTCGCCTTCTTTATACTCCATCATTTTACTTATTATTTATTTATATTTAATTAATTCATCATCCGTCCGAGATTCCTTAGCAGTCCAAGATTCCGCTGACAAGTTCGAGATCATCGATGACCTCCAAGACCCCTTCGACCACTTGGCGACAAGTCGCCGACGCTTTAAATACTTTTATTGTCCCCACTCCCTGTGTATCCCAAAATAACTTAAGGTACTCCAAAGCCAGGTGTGGGTGAATTTGTTTGAGTTTTGGTGGGATGAGAATTCTCTTTTAGCATGCCAAATAGCCGGCACCAGAAAT
>JAQIWD010001317.1:0-13069 GCA_034694825.1 Anurida granaria
AATTGGTGGCCTGGTTGGCGTGAGATGAGGATGACCTAATTAATAGGCATACTCACTCCCTCCTATAGAACATACATTGATTTGAAATAAACAATTCAGTAAAATGCAATTAATGACCACCCCAGAATCAATCAAATCGCCTCCCAGATGGCCAACTAACCTAATCTAACCTAATGAACATTGCAAGGCATCTGGGGGGTAAATTGATTGATTCTAGGGATGGCTTTAATTTATTCCCAATTATCCTCTACTAGAAACATTAATATGCTACTCCGGCCACATTCTGTTTCTCCGAAGAAATCGATCCGGGTGAAAGAGAGAGGGACACAAGGAAAGCGTCACTTAAATTATAATTATCTTACCAATTTTTGATTAAAAACTGTTTCATCGTTTTTTGGCAGTTGTTCCTCGACGGCCATCACAACACAATTGGCAAAAATAGTTGCAAAAATGGTATATTCAAAAGGCGGCCAAAACATGAGGAATCGGAAGAAACGACGAATAAAATTGTTGTCCCCGAACACAATCAGTGAAGAGGGGCCAGGAGGTGCCGTGTCGCTGGGTTGAGCCCCTTTGCCCCCAGTTTTTGAGCCCATGTCCTATAAACACAAAATTTTTCACTTTTCCTTTCGTATATTAACAGAATTTTATTTAAATTAGTTAAGTTAATTAAATGAGGCATAGATTAAAATAAACTAATTGCGTAACTGACCTTTCGTCTTTACTAAACACTTTTGTTTTACGTTGCCTACATTTCACGAATAAAATTCACTCGTCATTAACTCCTGAAATCGATTTTTTTGGGACCCATTCTACGGCAAGATTCTGCTAAATTCTGGAAACACATTATTCTCTGTATATCTTTTTATAACCACAGTTTTGGAATTTAGTTGGCCCTTCCTACTTTCTCCAAACACTTATTGACTCGACTGAATGTTTTCTTTTTTGGGGTCAAAATCCTATGCACCTCTCTAACTCTTGAAGAAACACTGAATTTGCTTGGTGAAAGTAGGCCCCCTTCCTTTCTCTGATTTCCCTCAACATTGGCGCCATTCCGTCGGATATCGATCCGAGTTTCGCATTGCTCAATTCACTCTGCCCTTTATAGCAATAGCACAAAAAGGGGAGCCCATCCTCTCATACCCCCCAACTGCTTTCTCCGTCTTTTTTCATTCCATTTAAAGTTAAATGCACACAATATATGATGATGTTTATTCCAGGCGCGTATGCAGAAACCTGCTCAGGAATTCCGAAGGACAATTTTGCATGGGAATTAAATTCATTCTCTGGAGTTACAGGGATATAAAAAGGTGAAAGTGAAAGTATGTCAACTTTCACTTTTTTGCACAGTTTTGGCAACCTTTCCCATTCTTGTTCCCAAATAGGCCAAGGAAGACTTGCTCACAACCACCCAAAACTGGACTTTAGGCGCAATGCTCCACTATTAATAATTTCCCAACAAAATTTCATAGCATGGGGAATCAAATGACGCAAATACAAAACTGATTTGTAAGCATATTGAGGAGTGAAGGTCATCAAATATTCCCTTAGGAAAATCCGTTTTTGTATTTCTCCGGCTGTCAATGTAGAGCCAAACCCCGCATATTAGGTTAAAAAGGAAATAAAAGTGTAATTTGTCTTACCAAATTCAATAAAATTAAGTATGTAATTTATTCTGAATAGAAATGCTTTACATTATGTGAAGAAATGGAAGAAAAATGATGAGTCAAGTCAAGTAAGTAGAAATATATGCAACCCTCCTTACCATTTTCGGCCGCACCTACATTTTGGAGGAGAGAAGTTGGGGAGAGAAGATAGATTTTCTCCGCAGTGAAAAGTTGGCGCCGCAGTGAAAGTAATTGTTATGACATGCAAAAGATGCACTGCTGATTTTTATTTCCAAGCGCGGGGAACCTGAGGCACAAACTTTTGAGAAGAATGTTTGTAATTGTTTATTTCTAAAATGAAGTTGTGCCAGATATGAATTTGTGACTCATTGATTGTTGTGTGGATTAAAAGTACTTTTCGAGCCCTTTGTAAAGGCTTCCTTGGTGGCTTCTTTTAAATTTCTCCATGCCAGGGCAGTCACGCAGTAGGGTGTTGGAAAAAAAGTTCCGACGCAATCCGGAGTCAGATTTCCATTTGTTAATCTCCCCTTTACCCTCTTGTACCAACTTAACCCCTTAGTTGAATCGCCACCTGTTGTTATAACACCAATTTCAACACGAATGAATTTCCAATTCATTTAATTTTTTGTAAAAGTAGGATTATTTTATGTGCAATTCAATCTGACCCTTACTTGGACGTCCATAAACCTAAGTAAATGCGAATAAACATTTTATATGGACAACTTATGCTATAAAAAATTTCAATTTGTCACCTCTTCCTCCCCAGAAGCGTCGACATTTCCGTAAATGAGAAACAAAACCACATGTATACAAAGAATTATGTTGAAAAAACGGAGCGGTGACATGATGAGCTTTGGTAGTCAACTGAAACACGAAGGGAAGAAAGTACTCAATGGAAATCACTTCCTCATGAAATGGAAGCGGAAACCACAGAATTCGGTTTTAGTTTAAAATGGAATTTCCCAAGTCGAAAATCAACCATTCGGCGGACCTTGGAGTGGGACCACACTTTTTAGAAGCCAATGAATGCCATAATTTTTGTAGGAGTGGAAAAATCACCGGCTTACCAGCTTAAACACATTTACTCAACTATGACAATTCTAATTATTCAGCTTCCACGCTTCAAAATTTACAAAGAAATGACATCGGAGTCGTAAGTTTTCCCATGCGTCATCTTCAACATGTTAATGAGCAGAGGAGTGGTCCGGGTGTCGGTTTTAGATTTAGAATCCTAATTGGATCTCTCACTTCATTTCAACAATGCAAATGCATTCTCTGTGCTGACGTGTGTGTAAGCAAAGGGTGGAAACCAGGACACTGTAATTAAGATCTTACTACTTTGGTATAGGTGAGTGATCAATGTAACATTGACATCTTCAATCTTTGTGGATTTATGATGAGAATTCAAAAAAATATGGTAATCACCTTATGAGGTTTTTGAAATCGCTTCCCGATTTTGTGCACGCGGTTGAGCTGTGAGTCTCGAAATTGTTGTGCTAGATCAGTTGATTGGCTAAGTAGTTGAAAGAAAACATTTCCCCTGAAAATCGAGACAAAGAAACATGCCCCCTCAACTTGTTTAAAATTTTTTAAATAAATTACAAGGAATGGTTTAAATTTTGGCAGAATCCAATTGAACGAGCTGAAGTTGTGACCATTGTTGGGAAAAGGAGTTTGCTTTATTCAATACAATCAATTCAATTAAATTATTTTAGGTGAGGTTGGTCTTGAAAGAAGTGGGATTTGTTGTGAAGTCCCATAATGGATCAATTACTTTTGCTACTTTCCTTACCTTTACGGATGCTACTTTTATTTTTTTCTATTTCCATGTTATGAATTACTTGTTTTTGTTCCTTTTAAGCTTAATACAATGAGTACTCACATTAACGTCCACAATAAAAACGTGACGGCTATGATAGAAGCTCCAAACTTTCAGAATGCTAAAAGTAGGTCAATTATAGTTGTAGAATATCACTACCCCATAAGAATAGTAGGAATTATTGTCCCTAGTAAGCTTAAAAAAAGGGTCTCACAGGCTCACCGTCCATCCTGATTCCCTCATACCCTACCAAATCTACCTGTTCAGCGCTGGGCACATTTGCCAATTTCCACTTCTATTCATTAGTTGAATTTGAATTCAAATTATTTTCAACTCAAAAAGTTGGACATGATTAGTAATTCTCCATTTTCTGAATTAAATGGTAGTTATCTCTATGCTATAGAGGTATCGTAGTTTTTGGTTCGTCTTCCTCCTGAAGTAGCGTTGCAATCGTCCGTCCATCCATCCTACTGGCCGCGTGACCTTCCACGTTTTGGATGATGAAGAAGATGACGAGGTCCTGCTCTCAATCCCATAATTCTCTTCTACTGAATAAAATACTGTTTTTTATGGTTTAATTGAATTAGCATGTATAGTTTTAATTACCAATGGGTTTTGGTTTATCATCAATTAAAACAAATGAATAGAAGTGGAAATTGGCAAATGTGCCCAGCGCTGAACAGGTAGATTTGGTAGGGTGTGAGGGATTCAGGATGGACGGTGAGCCTGTGAGACCCTTTCTTTAAGCTTACTAAGGACAATACTTTGTCTCAAAACTACATACGCTACCCGTCCCAGCCTAAAGGCGGCTCATCCCTTTCCACCACTTACTTTATACGATTGTCTTTTACACTTTGCATTCTCAATTCCAATTAGTTGTTGCTAACCAGATGCCGCTTATGTTTCCTAGCAAAATAGAAATCCTCAGCATAGTGTGAATTTCTGCACTTTTCAATAATGTATACGAAAGTTTGATCATGAAAACTAGCATGGTGAATATAGTGCTTATGAATAGGACGGTGTAGGTCTCGCTGTATACCTGGTGATACAGACCCGCATGTAACTTGAGTTAATATTGATTTTTTGCTGTCGGTTGCCAGCAGAGCTTTTATTAGCCCGCATTGTTGGCCTAGAAAAACTGACCACATTCACTAAGTTAATAGCACAATACTTACATGGTTTCGTCAAAGTTCACCACGCTCCTTCTGCTGGTCTCACTAATTCTTGAACCGAGCGAAAAGTTAAAAATAGACAAGTACAGTGCCAAACGCTTACCACCGCAAATTTCGGCAATGTGCGTATCTGGACCATGCAGAAAAGGCAACTAACAAAAGTCCGGAGACCATATGATGTGTGCCACTCGCACACGCTCGCTCGCCACACATTTGAAAATTCATGTAGATCACAAATACACTCAATCTATTTGAAATTCGTGCATAGGCACATATGAGCACGGGGGCGTATTGTTGTTTACAATTCGGTTTGGTTAAAGAGTCCGCACAGACACTGAGAACGCGAGATTTATGTATTTCTCACTTGTGGTGTACTTTAATTACAAAAACAATTACAACCGAGCGAAGCGATAGTTGTGTTAAAGATTCAACCCAAAAGTTTTTCAAACTTCGGCATACTCACATTGAAATGCTAGAAACGAAAACAATTTCAAAAAGCTAATCAGATCGTGATCCCAGAATTTTCCCATTTTTTTTAACGACTGACAGACAAAGGTTTCCTCATCGCATGAAAAAATAAATGATTTCGTGAAGAAAAGAATTTTTATTAAATAGGAATTAATTACAACCACATATACGTTTTACGGATACCTTTGAATTTAGAATTTAAAAAAATGTTTTTTTTTAACAATTTTTGGAAGAAAAGCTTACGGTTATTTAACTCAATTTTGTTTAAAGGCGCTCAATAAGGTTTTAGCCATCGCTGTACTATTCTGGTTTTTTAACAAAAAAAATATTGATTTGCGTCCTTGGAATTACAAGCTTTTGTTGTAACTAACTTTTCGTCCGCCGCCAAACACTTTTTAGTTTTTGTGTTTTGCAATCGAAATGGGTTCTCACTGTATGTCCATGATTGATACGGTTTGTCCTCGGTTGACCCACATTTTGACGCCCCCACACTAAATGCTGGTTCAGTTGTTAAGCATTTGTTTTTACGGCCCACCGATTTGTACCATTCTTCTCCATTGTCCAACGTTGATTGAGGTATAAGACTGAGTTATTAAAGAGACGATCTAATAGCATAATATTTCCATTATTAAAGACGTAGAGCAACAGCGGGTATTTATCAGGAACAATTCCAACAAGGTACCCTGGTCCCTCAGTAGTGACGCTCGGCATTAACTGGCAAGACAGCGTGGCAATTATGACCCATGAAAGCTTCATTTCTTCTCGCGTTTAGGTGTTCTTTAGTCTCCACGTAACTCCGGATTGCCTATAATACAAAACCAGCCAAATAATAGTTTATGAACGTGAGTTTTAGCTGCTTTAAACTTAAAACACGTTTTTCAGATGTCTGCAATTGGCGATTTTCGGATGTGTACTAATAGAAGTTGAGCATGCAGCAATTCTGTCTAGTCGATTTTTGGACGAAAAGAGGCTGGCATTATATGCTAACCTCATTCCACACGTTCAAGACCTCTACTTGATTGACATTTAGGTTAAATAATTTAGCTAATCCTATGGATTATGTTTCGAGGTTTCAATTGGTTGTGATTGAATCCAACTCCTATTGTCATCATGGCCTAAATTTGAGACCTAATTTTTTTGAAGACTGTCATACATACGGCCCTCATAGCTAGATTACACAAATCTCAACTTCAAGGAAATTTCTTTTACCGTTCAGTTCCCCCCTCCTTGAAAGTTTGACAGAAACTGCGGATTAATTATATGTTGGACGGTGAATATCTGAAAAGACGGAGTATTTGATTTAATGCTATTGGCCATTGTGCACCTTTGCGCTTTGGCATATCAATCGTTTTGCATGGTGGCATAATTACCAAATCAGTCCATAGTACAAGTGGAGATAATTGTTATTAATTTACTCGAACAATACAAACGAACCCCCGGGAAAAAAACCGTTTTTACACACCCAAATTAATCATTACACTCAAATTACTCCTGTAAACACCGATTACAAGTATGGACATTTTTCCTTTTACAATCATGAGGGTACTTTAGAATGTGAGGGTATTTTTTAAGGCATGGAGTTAGTGTGGAACCCAAACCCATTTTTCTCCCTCCAAATTAGTCCTCAAATTTTTTACTAAATTTTGGGTAGCAAAGTGAAAAAATTCCCCCAAACAATCGAAACTTACCCCAAATGTTAACTTTACGTACCTACGAACAAACCCTACCTACTTACTAACAATGTTAACTCAGTAAAACAAATGTAATTTGAAATCAAACAACCGCTTGAGCAGAATTAGAGGGAATATTAGTAATCGAAGGCTAAGGTGCACCATTTTCGTCTCATTTAACAAAAAAATGAAGCGAAGCTAAAAGTTAACTTGTCAAATATAATATTTTAGAACTTAAAAGAGTGTTATGGTTTTTAGTATTGTCATGGAATTGAAAACCGAATTTCTCAGATGATAAAAAAATTTGACCTTTCAAGTCATCATGTTTTGCCTTAAGCACATTCTACTCATTAGTCAATTGTCTTCGCATACGTGCTCTTAACTCAACGACTTGTACAAAAATTAAAGCATCACCAATTGTAAATTGGTTAAGCAAATTCAAATTTTGGAATGGACCAGTTTCAAAATAGAAACAATAAGAAAGATAAATATTTTCCAAATTTGCATTGGAAACCAATGCTAATTTTAAATTAACCCGACCACTACATATAAAGTATGATTTAATTGTCAGCCAAGAGAGAAACCACGCGGTATGTACATTAGCAATTGCATACCACCAAGACAAGCCTAACCTAACCTAACTCCAACTGGTTTGACTGCCACCAGACAGTTCATAAAATTTTGGTAAATCCCATAGACTAGGCATACTCGGTTCAATTTATTCGACATTCACAATCAATTAATAATGGAATCCAATTGCAATAAATTTATACGCTTGGCTCTGCAAACTCAATGGCGAATCCAATTGCAATCTTAACAAATTCCTTTACATGGTCAAAGGTCACAAACGTGAGGGTATCCCGAATAGTATGCAAGTTTGGATTGATTTTGTCTTCTCCAGGATGTGAAGATCGGAAACCCTGTCTGTAATAAGACGCGTGATCCGAGCAAGCATAGCCGCAAGTTTGGCGCTCTGTGGCATACGAACTGTATTCCTTTGTCACCATCTCCGTAAAAGTTGTCAAGGATGGATCCGTGTAATCCGTGATCAAAGCAACCCTATTATTGGCAGTCAAGTAACCAGTCATGTCTAGATTCACCATTCCAGCTACAGGAATACCCCTTTCCTTGTAGTCAATTGCAATAGCTTGGGATCCACGGAGTCCCACCTCCTCAGCTGCGTACCACTGGAATTCGATAGTGTACTTCGGAATGAATCCGGACTCCAGAAGAGCTGTGAATGCTTCCAGGATGGTTGTGCTTCCAGTACCATTGTCGTCTGCTCCAGGAGCCTTGGAATTGGCGCCGGACGTAATAGAATCCTGATGAGCTCCGAGGACGATGACATCTGAGACTGAATTGTCGATACCCGCAATCCTGGCGATGACACTCTTCTGAGGCCAACCAGAGTGAGTGTATTGGCTAACGCTGACCTCACCTTTGTACTCGTTGGAGTCAATTATAGACTGGATTCGGTTGAAAAGGTAGTTGGACGATTCGACACCGTAAGTGGATGTGTAATAGCGATTAAAGAAGGTAGAAAACGGGATGAGAAAATCTTCCATCCTTTGCGAGTCGATTCTGGCAATGGCTTGAGCGACCTGAGACTGGAACCGGGCTGCGGTCGGCACCGCTGCAAAATGTGTCAAATTAGTTTCAAATTTCGTCCGATTGAAACATTTTCAGGATTATTTTCTATGCTGGGTTAAATTTGCAGGAAACAATAAGTAACGAAGCAAGAAATAAGTACCGATAACATACCCAATTGTGCTTGTGGGGTTGCAATTTTATCGCTCTCGGCAAGGTCAGTCACATCCATGAAATTGATGTCAGCAAAAGCTGCTTTGTCAATTTCATCTGATGTAAGCCAAACAGGGAGACTGTGCTCACTGAATTGGATGAGTCGGGATCCAGTGGGGCGGCTTGGGCTTTGGGCAGATGGTGCGCCCAATGCGAAAGCGGCAATCGTGAGCAGTAGGACTAATGAAATTCGTCTCATGTTGCCAGAGTTATGATTTTGGACAATTGATCACCACAAATGCAGCAGAGAGACTGATGGTAATACTCGGCTTAGGACGAGGATATGGTTAACATTTTCTGACAGATTGAAGTACTGGGATTTCCAACAATAGTTCTAAAGCGTAAGTTGGGAAATTAGAATTGATTGACATTGATGTCATCGTAGGTGGCTCGTGTAATTTCCAACACATAATCAATTAATTAACTCAAAATTAAGAGGAATTCCAGATGATAAGTTCGAATGATAACGCCGACACTGATGGATCTAGTAGATGAACGTGAATTGTTCGAAGTTAAATTGAAACCACTAGATTTCATACTTGAACTAACATAAATATTAATGACATTTTCAGAATCCACCCACAAACAAAATATCCAAACTGATTATCATCCACACATGTCGTATATCGACCAGTAATTTCACCTGTTATCTTGAATTCATCATAGCGGACACTGGACAAATCTTTTGTAAAATCCACTACAGACGCGTTGCATCCACGAAAACCGACATATTGCTCTGAAAAGCAATTCAATTCTACGGTATGCTTTGGCCGAAATCTGCTTTCCATCAAAGCGGTAAATGCAGTCGTGAGAAGAGTGAAAATGGTGTATGCATTTTAGGTTTAATATTTCCATAGAAGAATTTTCTCACAATCGCATGAGCGAGTGACCTCAGAGCGGGCACCGCAGTTGCGTATTCGAATCCAACTTAGTAGCATATACTTTTTTATGAATATTTTGAGAACGTGCACTACGAAAATTCAATTGTGAATATATGTAGTCGATCTATGTAGATGTAGAATCGTTTTAGCAATCGTTAATTGAATTTTGAGTCTTGACAAAAAGTTGCGTACTTGTATATCGGTGTGAAACCTCGTTCACGTTTTCGCTATCATCACGTGGTGCAAAAAGGGGCGTTCCTGTGCACCTCATTTGATTTAGACGAAGCTGTCAGCATGATTGTCATCCTCAAAGAAATCAAAAGGGATGGTATAGGACGTAGGGTATAGGTGCGGGGAAACGCCATCTGAAAATCGGGAAAATTAAATCGAGTGATGAAAGGATTGTATCTTATGGTGGTGGTCGGGGTCACTTGATGGTCACTCCGTGTTAAAAAAAAGAAAGACAAATCAGAGAGACCCACCAGTCTCATTTATAAGAATTTGGCTATCAATCATAATTTATTATTAATTATATATTAATAAACTGCTAAACAAATTCAAAAGTACTTCTCCGTTTATTTCAACAAAACGTTCAACAAAATTCAAATTCCGTTAATTCGAAATCTAAGCCATCGCACTTTTTTTTTTTTTTTTTTTTTTTTTTAAGATCGAAATCAGTTTTATCAAAGAATTCAAAGTGGGATGAATTTCCAACAATTTTGAATTGGAATTGCTTCGAAAAACAAAGCAGATTTAAAATAATAAGTTGAATACGTAGAATATTCGAATTGTTTCATTCTCAAGCTCACCGTTTGAGTAAACTCGGCAGCATCAGTCCAAAAGCTCAGAACACACAGGACTTTGAAATTCATTGATAGAAATGTAGTAAATGCACCCGTAAATACAATTTATTTTTCCGCGAGATAAAACGGACTCGTTAATATGATTTCTTAAATCTAGTAGAGATCAAAGGACCTTTGTTCTCAACGAATTCAGATTTAAGCG
This sequence comes from Anurida granaria, assembly GCA_034694825.1. Taxonomy (NCBI): domain Eukaryota; kingdom Metazoa; phylum Arthropoda; class Collembola; order Poduromorpha; family Neanuridae; genus Anurida; species Anurida granaria. The sequence continues at coordinate 10,444 of JAQIWD010001317.1, forward strand.
AATCTTAGGTTAAAGCTAATATAATTTAAAGCTTTTGATTCCGCACTCTTTCCATGGTGTTTTAGAAAATATATTAGCAATGGAGAATGGTGCACCCGGACTATAGTTAACACAACAGGAAAAAGTATGGAAAACAACGTAATTGAATAAAAACTTAAAACAGTTGTTCCGTCGGAGCACAAGGAAATATTTAATTTTGTGGTTGCTTTTATGCCAATTACTTTCAAACTCATTGTCCTTCCTCGAATTGAATCAAGTCGCCGAATCTGTCATGCCAAAGAATGAGTTAGTAAACTTATGCCGTAGAATTACTAGAAAATAAAAAAGAGTAGAATAAATCTACTAACTATTATTTTCTATTCAAATGATTCGGATATGTGAAAATTTAAATAATTTAAAAAATACACTATGAAATTCATAATTCTCAATGTCACGTACTTAGGAAGGTACAAATGCACAGTATTTAGAAAGGTAAGAATATTTGATGATATTAATAGTACTTAAGGTCTTGTTATTAAGTTAGGTTAGGTTTAGGATTACCTGGGCGTAACCCAGGTAATCCCATAAGAGGAGATGGGAATTTCGGTGCACCTTTCAGAGGAATCGGGCAAACCGATTATCTCAACTAAATGTTTTTTCAAAGGTCAAGAGTCTAAATCAACTTTCTCCATCCAGAGTTTGGCATTTTCACGTCTAATTCTTGAGAAATGATTGAGCAAAGTTTGTCCAGGAATACGAATGATCATCAAAACAGCCTGACAACGTATTTAAATTGTAATTACTCAGGAAGTAAGGATTAAAATGTCAAACTCTCGATGGAGAAAGTTGATTTAGACTCTCGGCCTTTGAAAAAACATTTAATTGAGATAATCGGTTGATCCAAATCCTCTGAAAAGTGCACCGAAAAATTCCGGACGATATCTTAGAAACCAGAAACGTGCTTACCGTACATATTCGAATAACTACAATTTAGTTCAACTTCAAGTATCTTCTTTTGTCTTAAATCTATTCGCTATGTCATTACAGATTAAAGGATTCTAAAAATGAACTGATTGAATGAAAAATTCAAAGGTAGACCTAAATTCTGTCAGCCCCCGTAATGCTAAGTTCCGAATGAAATTCCCTCAAACCCCCACCCACCGAGGATTCTTGTCCTTTTTACCCCGTACGGATTCAGCACTTTCCCCCGAGCTGAAATGCGTCTGGGTTCCTTAACTCCCTCATTTTTCGTCAGTTTTTCTCAATTAACTCGTCAATTAAGCAATTCTCAAAACAATAGCACACGTGGGTCGAATGGAATTTAGTTTAGACGGCTTCGTAATTTCAATAAATCTTGCCAAAATCTGCTTAATTAGTGAGTTAATAGAGAAAAACGGACGAAAAATGAGGGAGTTAAGGAACCCAGACGCATTTCAACCCAGTGGGAAAGTGCTGAATCCGTACGGGGTAAAAAGGACATGAATTCTCGGTGGGTGGGGTTTGAGGGAATTTCGTTCGGAACTTAGTATTACGAGGGTTGACATAATTTAGGTCTGTATCTTCCTTTTAAGTATGGGCAATTTTTCATTTGTTCACCTTGAAAACTCAATTGTCATTAATTTGTAAACAACGCTTACATCACCTCCTTAAGAGCTAACGCAGCCAGTAACATTGAAGACATTTAACATAATCTAACTTTAACAGAAAAAATTAGTAGAATCTCTGTTACGGTCAGCGTTAAATCTTATTCTTTTAGTTTTAGATTTAGGATAGTTGTAAAAGTGCTTGCGTTACGTGTTTAGCCCATCAGAGCTTACGGAGAAACTTTTGTTAGCTTTTGTTTCTAATTTCAAGTGAAACTTAAATTGATTAATTTCCATATCCACAAATGAACAAAAACTGATTCATTATCCGACACGACATCTCTATATATAAAATCGTCCATCTGTTTGTTTGTCTGTTTGTCTGTTTGTCTGTTCTCCTACTCCTCCTAAACCACTCAATCGATTTCCTCGAGCTCCTTTTTTAGGAGGTCAAGGCGTTTTGCATAGGCTAGGTCACATGTTTACCTATCGCTTCATCGCTGACTTAGCGCTGTGACCTCACAAAACAAGTGAAGGAAAGGTGGCCGTATGACATATCGTTTGAAAGAGGGCATAAAATTGAGTTTCTTTGGCAGGGTCAAATGTTGAACTGTCGCTTCATCGCTGACCTAGCGCTGTGTCCTCACCAAACATGAGAAGGAAAGGTGGTCATGTGACATATCGTTTGAAAGAGCACATGAAACTGAGTGTATCAAGCGTTGTCACATGTTGACCTATTGTTTCATCACTGACCTAGCGCTGTGACCTCGCAAAAAAGTGTAAGAACAGTGGCCGTGTGACATATCGTTTGAAAGAGGACATGAAACTGAGTGTATCAGGCGGCGGCACATGTTGACCTGTCGCTTCATCGCTGACCTAGCGCTGTGTCCTCACAAAAAAGTGAAGGAAAGGTGGCCGTGTGACATATCCTTTGAAAGAGGACATAAAACTGAATGTATTCGGCCAAATCACATGTTAGCCTGTCGCTTTATTGTCGTAGGGGGAAAATGTCGGGGAACCTGTAAGGTGGTGGCGTCGGGGGAAAACGTAGGGGGCACAAGGGT
>JAQIWD010001318.1:0-13060 GCA_034694825.1 Anurida granaria
ATAACGTGACATTCTCCCACCACACAAATTCTGCATCTCCTCCGTCGGAGATGGGCATGCTGAGCCATGTTTCAAAGTAAATCAGGATCATGGAGCTGTCAAAGTTCAATAAATAATTAACTGAACGTCACATAAAGTTGAATATTGCACGGAAGATTTTATTACCGACATATACCTGTAATTAAGCGATTGATTACAACAATTAATCTTGATCCCCTGCCCACCTCTGCCTCATCACCCCTCACAGAATCTAGAGCAACGTGTCAGAATTCGCAAACTCAAAATCTCCTCTGTCAATTTATCAAATTTCTGTTCCTCGTCATATGTTTTTCTTAGGTTATCACTTTTTCACATCCTCATCGCCGCATCTCATCTGTTGATTAGGGTCACTTCACTGTCTACCGTGCCGTCGTAGTAGGTCAGTGGTATCCAGTCCTCGGTGTTCCATTTACTAATTCGGATTTGGACATTGGCATAAGTCCGAGCTTCGTTGGTTGGAATTTGCAACTTGGAAAGTAAGGTTAGTAATTTACTAACTTCGTAAAGGGTGAATTCAGTTATTTTGTTTCTAAGTGTAAGTGTTGTTTTTATTATTGCGCTTAATGATTTAAATCATCTGTTCTTTTTTTCCAGATTTTTCATCATGATTTCCAGAAAGAGGAATCACAGGACACCTTTAGTGGTGATTCGAGGAGAGATATGCGTGATAATCGGTAGTCTTAGCAGAACCGCACGATGGGCTTCACATCAACAAGTAGGCGCCATATAAATATGGATTTTGACTAAGTTTGAAAAGCAAGCGGGTCTTCAAATGGTCGTATTTCGTTTCAGGAATCTAAATCGGATATAATTCTCAGGAAGCTCCAAGCTCTCAAGGATTCTCTTGACGCATCATCAAAGTCGACGGGAATGAAGATAAACATGGATGCGAATTACTTCTTGGTTCCATTTCTGGATGTCATCCGATCTGAAGAGACGTCTGGACCGGTTACGTCCCTTGCCCTTGCGGCAATTGAGAAATTCATATCTTATGAGATTATCAATGAAGCGAACGGGTCAGCCGGTGCTGTTGAGGCTATCACAGATGCTGTGATTCATGCCCACTTTGTCTCGACAGACTCTGCTTCGGATGAGTTGGTGCTGATGAAGATTCTTAACGTAATGCGTTTGTTTCTATAATGTCGGAAAATGTAATTCAATCACTGTGAATTCCTGCTTGATGATTTTTAGGTTCTACACCGCTTGTTCCTTAGTCCACTTGGTCAACTGCTTTCGAACGAGAGTGTTTGCGAGTTGATGCAGGCATGTTTTCGGATGTGTTTCATTGACCGTGCGAATGAACTATTACGGAAATCGGCCGAGACTGCCCTTACGGATATGATTCGTCTATTATTTTCACGACTTCACACATTTCCAGTAGTTGAATCTATAAAGAAATACAACAACAGCTTTTCCACAAAGTCTCCAGTCATTGCATTTGAGCCTCCCCCTCTGCCTTCACCCTCAGAGGAAATGCCAAGTCCAAATACCGTCGAGGTTGTAACCCGGCAAGAGTGTAGTGCCGAGGAACAAGAAAATGGCGTAGCTGAAGCAGGGAATCAAGTGCTCTCCATGGAGGAAGATTCTACATCAGCCGAAGCCTGTACTACACCCACGGCGACTGCCCCAGAAAGTTACAGCACATGTACCTTACTACCACCAAAGAATAGCGAAATAAACCCGTTATTAGTGACACCCGCAATTGAGATTGTAAGCATCGACCACCATGAACCTCCATCCATTCATATTGAAGAGCCAACACCTCCAGCAAAAGTGATCCAGTCTTCCAAGAACGAGTTCAAAAACGCCAGCGGAGTGAGTCCGACGTTATCACAATCTTTTTCCATACGGAATTTAACATTTAATCTCATTTGTTTGAAGGTGAAATTCACAATCGGGGCGAAACCAATTCTGGAGGATAATCTGCAGCCGACAGAAGAAGATTGGATGCAGCCAACAATTGTCTCTCCATCGGCTCGAGGAAAAATTACCGTTCCTTATGGCATCCCGTGCGTACGGGAATTGTTTCGATTTTTACTCTCTTTGATTAATCCGCAAGAAAAACAAAACTCCGAGCTCATGATTCACCTTGGACTGAAATTATTGCTTGTATCCATCGAAACTGGAGTTGATGCTATCGCCCTGCATACCCCACTCATGTCTCAAGTCAAGAACGAGTTGTGCAAAAATCTTATTGGACTCCTCAGCTACTTTCCACCACCATCATCTGGAGTGTCTACTAGCAGCTCCATTATTCTTACCAGTTTGAGGATTTTATTCATGGTCTTTGAAAATTTGAGATTCGCACTCAAGTACCAACTGGAGCATTTCTTGATCAAGATGGGAGAGCTCATAAACGATAGCAGTGCACCTATTGGTCCTGGAACTCAGTCCCACGGGAAGTGGAACTTCGAGCAAAGAGAGATTGGGATAGGTATGTAAAATTCGCTTGAAGCGTCATATAAGGTTTAATAAAAATTTGTTTTGCAGATTTTCTGATTCAATTGTGGAAGCTCCCATGTTTTGTAACTGAACTTTACCTCAACTACGACTGTGATTTATTCTGTTCAAATGTGTTTGAAGACACGACGAAGCTTTTATCCAAGAATGCATTTCCCATGCAGAGTGGTCTGAATTCTACACATCTCCTCTGTCTCGATGGCCTCGTATCAATTTTGGACGGGATCGAGGGCCACTGCACTCAACGCATTGTTACCACAAATCCAAATGTATCCGGATCATCTGGGGGCGGCTCGGATGAATCCAATTCCTCAGTATTTTATCACGATGAAGCCTCGCCGGACAGAGGAAGTGCAAATCATTTAATCGAGGGCAGAGGAAATCCTGGTAACCAATTCGACCTTGATTCTAAAGTGAGTAGACCTTCACCAAAGCATGCGAGTAGAAGCAACGTAGCCTCGGGCCAGGAAGAGTCTCTGCTTCCTACTCATGAACAGCTAATGGCGATTCGACACAAGAAAAAGGTAATGAATTGTAATGAAATAACTTTTAGTTTACCATTAGTGCAGACCGGAGACATAACTAAAGGTGCTCATCTTTTCTATTTCAATGAAATAGATTTTTCATACGGGCTCAGAGCAATTTAACACCAGTGCTTCAAAAGGGATAAAATTTCTCCAAGCACACGGAATTTTGAGCGACCCACTCGAACCACATGAAGTTGGACCCTTTCTCAGAGAAAATTCTTTGCTGGACAAGCGGGCAATTGGAGACTACATCTCCAATCGGAAACATAGTGAGATCCTCCATGAGTATGTCGCTTCCTTTGATTTTGCTCGACTTCGCGTGGATGAGGCACTCAGGATTTTTCTGGAAACGTTTCGATTGCCTGGAGAGGCGGGCCCGATTGCTCTAATTCTGGAGGAATTCTCGGCACATTGGAGTGCATCCAATGGAAACCCTTTTGCGAATGTCGATGCTGCCTACATTCTCGCCTATCAAGTCATCATGCTCAATGTTGACCAGCACAACACGAACGTCAAGAAACAAGGGAATTCAATGACTTTGGATGGTCTGAAAGCAAATCTCAAAGGGTGTAACGGTGGAAAGGACTTTGACCCGGAAATGCTCAAGGATATTTACAATTCCATCAGGTAAGGCTATCAATCCTTGCAAATAATGCTAAATAGGTTTAGCTTTAAAAAGCAAAACTTTTTTTCTTGGGCAATAGATCTGAAGAAATTGTAATGCCGGCGGAGCAAGTGGGTGCAGTGAAGGAGAATTATATGTGGAAAGTGTTAATACGTCGTGGGATGAGTTCTACTGCTAAATTCCAGACCCCTGCGGGGACTGATGAGGGTGTCTTTGACCACGACCTCTTCTCTCTTTCTTGGGGTCCAATTGTAGCTGCCTTGTCCTTTATATTCGACAAAACAGGAGACTCTGCCCTAATTTCCAAGACGCTGATGGGATTTCATAAATGCGCCACAATTTCCGCCCACTATGGAATGTCGGACGTCTTTGATAATCTCATCATCTCCCTCTGCAAATTCACCACTTTGATTTCAGGAAATGGTGCGGACTTGAGTACGAGTCTCAAATCCCAATCCTCATGTCGCCTCGTCTTTCAACTCGTTCATCGACATGGTGACATTCTACGAGAGGGATGGAAGAACTTTGTCGAATGCCTCATTTCTCTCTTCAAACTGCAAGTGTTGCCAAAGATCCTGACAGAGTCTGAAGACTTCACCGAACCGTCTGGAAGGATTTCCTTGATACGGCGAAGTCAAATTTCCGCTCCCAGGCAGGAGACGGGACTATTTTCATCCTTGTACTCCTACATCGCTTTGAGTGCTGGTAAGACGCCGGCGCTTACGCTGTTTGCGCTATAGAAGTAGCGAGCAGTGGAAACTTATCGGTCTCAATTTTTACCAGATTCTCCGGGAAGCAAATCGTCCATTGCTGAAGAAGAGGAGAATAAGAGGAAGACGCAAATTTTGGTAATTGAGTGCCGTCCAGAGCTTCTCTTGTCAGAGTCAAAGTTTTTGCAAATTGAGTCTCTGCTGGACTTAATCAAGGCAAGTTTTAGGTTCTTGATTGAAATTCCGAAGAATTGCTAAACCAAACCTCATTGTGCGTCATTCTGTATTTTAGGCTTTGATCTCCTCATCACCAGTTCCTGATTCGAAGCGAAAGGACGCTGACGAAGATCAGACTGCGTTTGTGCTGGAAGTTCTGCTGAAGATAACAATACAAAATCGGGATCGGGCATTCGAGTTCTGGGATATCGTGCAAGATCATCTTTTCGCAATGATTATGGCATCAGCTACCAATGACATGCCATACATTTTGGAAAGGGCGACGGTTGGACTACTCCGGGTCACGTTGAGGCTGATGAGAAAAGAGGACCTCTGCTCACGGGTAGGATTCAAATTACTGAAACATAAGTTGCCATTTCAAGCAAATTGAAATTGAAATTGAAGCCTAATTCTTTATGACCCAGGTACTTCAATCCTTGAAAATTTTATTGTATCTCCGCCCTGCTGCTGTCATACAATTAAGTCAACAATTAAGTTTTGGATTACACGAAATCCTAAAAACAACTGCTGCCAATATTCACAGTACGGAAGAGTGGACAATCATTTTCACAGTACTTGAATACATTGGTGCTGGAAAATTACCACCAACGCTCACCTCGACTACTGCTAATCCAAATCCCCCATTATTGAGTGCAACAACTATCAAATCGGGGAAGGACGGCTCAACGCTTCAACACTCACTTTCCCAAGATCCAATCCCACAGTTCTCAAGCTCAGGTCAAATTGGATACTCGAGTGGATCTGACAGGGGATACACGTCAGACTCGGAATTAGAAATCAGAAGTTCAAGTGAGAATGTCCGAATGGGGAATGTCTCTCCAGCCCAAAGTTGGATTTTGGTAAGTAGAGTTTTTGTCTTGTTCGCGGTCCCTGGTTTACTCAAGGCCAAACTCGGCACTAATTGAATTGCAACATTTGTTTTCACAGTTGACTCAGGAGGATCAACAGTTGGCCTTACAAAGTCACACTTCCTCATCCCCTCGTCGGATGGTTCCACCACTTGCTCAGCAGCAACCACAACTAATTCCAGAACGTCAATTATTCTACCCGGATCCAAAGTCATTGGTGAAGAGTTGTGAAAGTTTGTCATTCTTGGTCAGAGACGCTGCCCACATCACACCAGATAACTTCACGCTGTGTGTTGGAACAATTCGTTCCTTTGTTGAAGCATCGACCATGAAAGTGAGACCCAGTCACGCCCAATCACAGTCCGGCAACAAAAAGAAGAGGACCAAGAAACTCAACGAGTCCCATGGAATTCCAAAGTCAAAATCGTACTCGGCTTCGATCTCGACGGCCTACGACGCCGATGAGAGTGATAACGAAGATCAGGCAGTTGCTAGTCAACAAGTTTCCGTGCAGGTAAATATAATCACCTTTCGAAAATGATCGCTTGCGTTTGAATATTACTTATTTCAAGTCAAATATTTTAAATTTTGTAGCTCCTGGATTTACTGCATACTCTCCATACTCGAGCAGCACAAATCTTCCAGTGGTGGCAGAAGGAGATGTCTGGATCCGGAAATACTGATGAAATGGCTTCCCTCTGGTCTCTGGGGTGGAAACCCCTTCTTCAAGCCATTGTGATCCTTTGTTCGGATTCCAGGAAACAAGTGAGAACTGTAGCCCTCACGTATCTTCAAAGGGCACTCCTTGTCCATGACCTTCAACAGTTGACACCTGTCGAATGGTTGTCTTGCTTTAACGAGGTATAGTTTTCATGTCATGTGCTGTGTTAACTAGAGTTGGGAATTTTGAATGGTTCGATGACCGATGATATTTCATATCGCCTTTTAGGTATTATTTCCCCTCATGTGTAAACTGCTGGAACCACTAAATCCAACTGATACTTCTGGAATGGAAGAAACTCGCATGCGGGCTGCAACGTTACTCTGCAAAGTATTCCTCCAGCACCTCACTCCACTCTTACAGCTTGAGGAATTCAATACGCTCTGGCTCCAAATCCTCGAGTACCTGGACAAATACATGCATCACTCAGTGGGTGACCGTGAGTACAGTGAATTACTGATGGAAGCGATCCCGGAAAGTTTGAAGAATTTGCTGCTGGTAATGGAGACGGCTGGTGTCTTCCATACTCCGGATGGATATACAAAGCTTTGGGCCTTGACCTGGGAGAAGATTGATTCCTTCCTGCCTTCTCTTCGTGCTGAGCTCATTCGGGCAGCGCCGTCAGGTATGCCTGCTAATCAAAGTGGTGGACGCAAATGTATTAATATTTTTAAACATTTTTTTAAAATTAATTCTCAGTTTCGGCTGAAGCTGTTCATCCACATGGACCTTCGATGCCCCCGAAGTCTGGAGCTCCAACCACAGATGGAGAGGAAAGCATGGCGGCACCAAGCCAAACCCCTACACCACCCCAGCCCGTCTCAAATGTACCCGCAGTAGAATTGGTACCCAACAGTCACGGAACCCAGGACCCACCCAACTGCGTTACCCAGGAACCGCCTACCCCAGCTCCCGTACTGAAGCTTCAAGAACCAAATTGTGTGACAAATCTTTCGACTCCACACGTCAAAGTGGAATACACTTCAATATGTTTTGGAGATGCGGATGAGGAACAGGAAATATCGGAAATGTCCAAATTATAATTGCACCGTTGTCACTTCAATTTAAAAATCAAATTAATTTTATTAAAAAATCAAAGTATGGTAAGGTTTTACTCTAACTTCCGCTTGTATTTCTCTGGCCCAACACGCCTTCCCTTCCTTCCTACTCCTCCCTTGCACTAGTTGAGGTTACAGTGACAATTGGGACTTTAACTTCCAGGCTCATGATTTTCCTAATAAGCGAAGAGAATTTAAATTTAAAGTCAGTTTCAATGGAACATCCCAACTTGTCCTTGAAGGCTGTTATAGGATTACCAGTAAACGCCTGGTTCAGCGAAAACATTAGCCCTTGACAAACGATAACAAAATGATAAAAAAAACAGTAACAAGCTTACGAGATGGAAGGCAAAACTGCCAATCTTACGTGAAAAGTATCCTGCCTTCTCCAAAGTTCATGGGATACCACCGTGCCTTCACTCGCGTCCCGCGGAGTTTCTCAGAGTTTTCAAAGAAAACGATTAATGTCTGTCTGAACATGAAATTATCAATTTAACCATTTTCCGGGTCACATTTTAGGAAGGATTACATTGAACTTTGACTTGGAGCAGCAATAGCCGGGCTGCCATGGAGGATCTCCTTCCAGATGACCTGCTGGGTCTACTGTACCCGCCTTTCCGTTTGGCTTCAATCGCTGTACTTTGATAATTCCGCCTGCAATCGTTTCATTGAACCCTTCCGCGAGACTCAGAATAACTAAAATGACAAAAGATATTTTGGCAATCATAAGAAGTGGTTAAGTATAGGAGATGGAGTCGTACCGTGGTAAAACGTGTCGTCAAGGTCGGAAAGTTCCATTGTGATGGTAAATGGTTTCTTGGACGCTTGATGTGGTAGGTCTTGAAGGTCAGTTGGAAGAAGCGTCTGACATATATTTGGGCGTTTGTACTTGTAACCGAGCTTTCCGAAATCGTATGAGTATGGACACCCGTCATGCGTCTCGACCTCAGCGACGCTTGTCTCCTCCTCTTTAGAAGACTCGGCATCTGAAGGCGCTGCCACAATTTGCGTAACTTTTAGAAGCAACGTTAACAATGTTAGAGGTGCCGACAGCATCTGGAATCGCTGCAATGGAGGACAATGAGGGCAGAGCAGGAGAGAATGGCAATTTTCATTTACCTGGTTTTCTGGAGCAACAATTCCGGGACTTTATTGTCCATTGTTCAATTCGTTAGTCGTTCCAAACAATCAAAGCCATAAAACCGTCAGAGTCAAAAGTGTTACCAAAATCTTAGAATCCCCGAAAGGAATTTTGGACTTGTTTATACCCGCCAACTTTTTCCTTTCAAAATTATCCAGAAATCCACAAAATTAAATTGCTGGAACTGGAATTAATTAATTTTTGCTTTACTTAACTTAATGAATTGATTGATTAATTCTCTACCTTGATGCCCCTTTCCTTACTGCTGTGTCGGTGTCAATATCCTCATTTAACCGTCAATCAGGTTAGTGTCAAAATGATTTGCCATTTATTAATTTCAGGTTGTTGACATTATTATTGCCAAGTTCTGACGCTAATTTTCTCCTTTAACGTCTTCTGCAGAAAGAACAAGACCGGGCAGTGTGTGGGATAGGACCATCATGTTATCCCGATGCATTCCCGGCATTGGAAAGAGTTGGATTCGTCAATTCAGCGTCCTCAGTTCTAATCAATTTGTTGATGTGAAGCATGAGTTCCATGATATTATCAAATGGAATAAACCAAGTAGATTCTCGATTTGGGATCCCCAGAAGTCTTGTGATATGAAATCGCTGAAAAAACTTGATTCAAACACGCTACGACTTGAGTATCGACCATTCGCCGAAGAGCTTGAGAAGTGGGTCTAGACAAATGGAATATTTGGGTGAAGGAAATCCAATAATCCTGGTTTTGTTTCATAGGTTACCGGAAGAGGATCGAAAGCTGTTCACCGTCGGACTTGGACGTAGAAAAGATACAACCAATGTCATAATGGAGGATGCAACCGCACTTGTCAAGAGGCATTTGTATGACAGGGATTCTCCGGAGTTCAGAAGTAAGTTGTATTATTACACCGGCCCAAACCGCTATCTTTTAGTTTACAAAGAATGTGGTTTGCTCGATTCAAGCTGCTTTTAATCGATGAGCTAATTAATTCTTGGATCAAAATGTATTGGAAGTTTGTAATATTATAGTTGCGAGATACACCGTTCAAATCCAGAACTTCCAAGCTCTTTTCCAGTTGAACCCCAAATTCTGTAGAGGGACCACGAAGAGCAGATGCAAAGAGTTCATCCAGAAAAGACACAAGTATTTGACCATTCTGAAAAATCAGGACATCAAGAAGTTCGAGTGGATTCTTCAACTGCTTGGAGTTATATTTAAACCCCTTCCAGAGTAAGATTTCTAATCACAGGCATTCATTGGGGGCATTTAGTAACACGGCTGTTTTTGTTCCTTTTCCTAAAGAGTCTATGCGCCGCTGAAAAGGAAGACGTCTCTTACGAAGCTCACTGACATGTACTGTAATGCCATCCGCTCAAAGAGACTCTTTGACTACAAATTAGAACTTGAAGGCCAGAAGATTCCATTTCTTGAAGAGAAACTAGCTACTTTAAAACAAATCCAGGCAGATGAAGAGTCCATGCGGCTTCCCTGCTCGGTCGAGGAGGATATAAAGGAGACCCTTAAGCGTATTGAAACACTCAAGAATAATCCTATCGAAATCAAACCCGTGGAGCAGATGGAACTTGTGCCATCTTACCGAATTCCCGACACGCTCTTTTTCCTCGGGTCGACCAAAGCAACTGTTCGGTACTAACGTGTCTACCTCAAGCTCCCCCAGTATAGTTTCCTATCTCTAGCCCACTGCTATTGTTGTTGCTGCGTGTAAGTTTATTTGCGCAAAGTAATATCATACATTTGTGACAATTCGATTGAAAGTTTAGAAGTTGTAATTCTGGAGCATTCTGCCAATTTTTCCTCGATTGGCTCCAGAATAATAGGCACTCGGGTCAACGCTTGGTCTTGCACCAGGGACGTCTCCGGGAATTCGACCACCGTAGTTACCGTAACCACCTTGTGCCTGTGCTATGCGGTAATTGGTCGTGAAGATTCCTTGTGGCATTGCTCCGATCATGATGACGCTCGCAAAGAATACAAAAAGGAGAATCTAGATTCCCAGAAGAGAAAAGTTCAGCAATTGGATCGACGAAGCAGAAAGTCGAGGGAACTCACCGTTTTACGCATCATGGCCCTCGGTAAGCTTCTATTTTCCTAGAAACACAAGTTATGAACTTCTGTAGCAAATTACTAAAATGCGTCTGTAGACGCCATCGGTAGAAGATGCGATCCCGAATATTTTGGGTTGTTGTAGTGACTTCGTGTTTGCATAAAAAATCAGTTCAGGTGAGAAGGTGTTAAGCAGGTTATGGAGGAGAGAGATGAGTTTATACCCACCAACCAAGGTCATCTCACGCTGACCTTCAGTGTCCAATGTTAAATTAGTTCGGGAGTCACTTTTTTGCGTGCGTTCTTTTCGGTTCTGCTTATCCCATTTATAATTCCATTGTTTACAGAATTTACACACCCCAAACTAAGGTCGGGCATAACATGGTTTGATGAGGAAGATGGGAAGGAAGCATCATCTCCCCATTTCAATCCCAGGTACTCCAGAAATAAGCATACTGGGATTTTGAGTACAAAGTACATTCCAGCAGGGTGTTTCCAGTCAAGTTTCTAAACAAAATTCAAGTTTTTACTACCACCAATGATTTCATAATGGAGCCTCAATCCTAGATCTAAAACTGATTTAAGTACGTGATGCGAATCTGGAAGTGGAATGGTTATTAAGTTGGGTGTGAATTTTATTCGAAGCACACAGGGATGATTGAATATGGTAGAATTGGGTTCATAGCCTCAATCTTTAGAGCCGTAGCCATGCAGTCTCCAGCTTCGGAGCACTCACTCAAAGCTTCTAATACTTTCCCTAAATTGTACCTGTTGGGAATCATAAATGAAAAAATTGGAATGGCAAACTTAGAAATTGGTAAATTATGTCGAACTCACCAGGTATGATGGTCATATGGATCCAATTTAAGGGCATCCTGAAGAGTTTTCTCAGCTAGACGATGTGAACCAAAATAATGCTGCATAAGGGCCAGGCTTTGAAGGGCCTTGACGTGTGTTGGCTTCACCCCCACAGCGCTCTCGTACCAAAGTTTGGCCTCGGGGTAGTTTTCTTCATGTTCCTCAATTTGTCCCCGCTGGATTTAGGAGATATTGGGGTTATGTGCTAAAATTGTTTTTGAACTTTAGATGACAAGAGCCCTTACGTAGAATAGAACATCAGGGTGAGCTGAAGCGATTTGTCCAGCTTCCTCCACTGACAGAGCTGCTTGAGCTGGTTGGTCAAGTTTCAAGTACAAATCCGTGAGCATTATCCAAACATTTATTTGGGCTGTCCAGGCTAATTCCCCTGCGGTCACTTGGTTTAAAAATCCCTGGGTGGCACGAAACAAAATTTAGGAGGTTTTGAGGGGGTTAGGGGAAAAAATGAAGTGCTACTTACATTCATGCTTATGGATGATGCTATTTCAGAAAGTGCAGAGTCCGCACGTAACCCGGCTGCAAGCGTCCCCGTGTTCGTAGAGGAGCCAGCAATTGAAGTTGCACGAAACGATGCAACCGCTGTGGAAAACATAAGTCATAAGATGGAAGATAATCAGGGTTCCTGTGACATGGCATACTTACAACCGCCTTCTCTATCATGTGGTGGGGATGGAAGTTGTAGGTTCCCGAAGGGTCCCACGGACTTGTGTTCCGGACTGTCACCCCGGAGGTGGCTGCAACTATCTTCGAAAAGACCTTTCCATACAATCAGCATTTGTCTCACAGTTGATAGCGCTGCCTGAAATTAAAGACAAGCATAGGTTGCCAATGAAATCCAGTTCCCATTATCACCACATTCAAGATCCACTTACTTCGGGACCAAAAATTTTCTGATCCAGGGCTGCCTTCATTTGAAGAAATCCCAAATGATCTGGGTACTCATCGAGAGCTTCCTCTGTCACAGCCAGCGCGTCCGAATAATTCCGTTGAGCCGAGAGGAGTAGAATTATCAACTGCAAAGTTGGCAGGTGGAATGGAAATGCTCGGAGAGCCTTGACTGCGACGTTGAATGCATCGTCTAAATTCCCACTCCATGAATACACCCTTGCCAGCCAATGGAGAGTGAGATGGTCGAGCGGATCCATCTCAGCAGCGCTGCGAACAACATTGTGTTCCATTCACAGCATCCCTTAACTCCAAAATGAGTGGGTAAACTTACCCCTGCAAAGCGGACAGTGCAAGTTGGCGATCCTCAAGGCGCTCTTGGTTCGTGTGTTTCTCAAAGGATCGTAGAAAGTATCCAATCCCTTCATGAAGTAATACGCGACTGAGAAATTTTTGAGCCCCGGCGAGTTCCTTCTGCTTTGCAATTTGAACCACTTGCAAACCTTGGTCTGTCTGTGGAACAAAAAAAATTAAAGAAACTTGCAAAATCAAGCAGTAGACCCCTTAATTTAAAATCCTTACATTGCGTTGACTAAAAGATTGCTGAGCTGCCAAAAGGAGAAGCGATGTGGGCTTCGGACTTAGATTTGCTGCCTCGACTAGCGTCTGGTAACTTTTCCTAGAGTTACATCCAGCCGCTACAAAGGTTAGGGCGTATTGTGACCAGATATGATGTTCCTCAAAAGAGAACTTGAGTGCTTGCTCGAAGCCCTGTAGAAGACACAAACTGGAACTTTCTCTCAGAAAAAAAATCAGTAGAAACTGCATCGAAAACCACGAATCGAGGGACATTTAGACTGATTAGAATAATGAACTGACTA
>JAQIWD010001319.1:0-13045 GCA_034694825.1 Anurida granaria
TAATAAACTACTATTTATTAATTGATTGATTAAGTGCGTGTCTCATCTTCATTCACACACGACACTTATCATCACAATGGGCAAATGACAACTCAAATTCTTCTGACATTAAGGTCTTCTCCCTGGTAAATTTGGAACGACAACTCCAAATCTCGTCCTTATTTAAATTCTAAAAGTATTCAATTAAATGATTAAGGAACGATCTGACTACATTTCTTTAGTCAGTTTACTTGTCTTGAAATGGTATCACTTCACTGGCTTCATTGGTATTTTAGTAATAACTTTGATAGAAATATGAAATATTAGTGGCATTGCATGAGGAGATGATGAGGATGAGTGATTGACATGGTTGAGAGGTTTTTAGGGTCATTATAACAATCCTTTGGTCTTTTCAAGGCAAGGACGCCTCCTGCATCTTATATCTGTTCGGGTGCCGTGGGTGAGTGAGTGAAGTTTTAGCAGGACCAGGAGGAAATTCTTTGTGTGGTGCAGAAATCCCTCTCCCTTCTTTTGTGTAAAGTAAAGTAAACTCACCAAAACAACACAAAAGAGTAAAATTAAAAGCAAGAAAAGAAGTTAGTTGGGCTCTTAAAAGTTGTCTTGGATCCACTTCTGACCACCCTGGATGTGGTCAATCATCAAGCTCAAGTCACACTTCATACTCCTCCAATTACATTCCACAGGACAGCTTCCTGGAACTTGGTCTCAAAATCTACATCAACTGTTTGGACCCTTCCTGGACTGGATCCTAAATTCCTGGTAGACCAAACCAAACAACAACATCAGCAACTGACTGCCGTAATTTGTATTCTGGGTAAGTTCTTTGGTTATGAGTCATGACTAGCTCTCACATTTAAAGTTAGTTTTAATTGTAGGAGCTCATTGCTCATATGTGTTCGTTTGAGTACACTGGATCAAATTACAAACTCTCTTTAATTAGTTGTATGATGACATTAAGTATTTCAGTGTTTATAAAATGCGGATGGTGGACGGAAATGGGAAGTACCATTCCTCGAGCATGGAGTACTGGGAATCGGGGAGTGGTCCTTGCACCTTCTTGCTCCTCCTGATGACATTTTATTCATTGGTACTTGCTGTGCCTAAAGTAATTGTTTAGAGTCCGTATTCTGGATTTTTTACTTCGTTTGGAGGAGCGAGGAAGGTTTCTTTATGGACTTTAGAATATTTAGTCTAACCACAGAAAATACCAATTCTTAAAAGTGACTTTGATGATCAGATTGGGTTTAAAGTTAATTTGGATTTTCCCTTTTAAAACTAAGCACCTGTCCCATGATCTTCCACCACCACCCGTCCACCTTTTCGATCTGATAAGTATTCAATTCAGGTATTCAATTCAGGTAGATTTTGAAACTGACTTTGGGTTTTGGGCGCGGAGTAAGCTGCAAGATTCACTTGAAATGGAAGCTTATTCTACCTGCCTCGTGTCTTGCTTAAGATTAGAACAGAATGCCGCCGAGTGAAAGTGAGTGTGAAATCGAAAGTGGAAAATCAGGATTTTTTGCATTTACTCACTTGTAATCTACACCTCTCGACTGAGAAATGCAATGCCATTTTGTCATCACGTAGAGGCAGTCAAAAATGCCTAACCATCAAATTATTTCACAATCGTTTAGCTTGCCATTTTACATACATGTGCAAAATCAGGGGTAAAACCTTCGCTTCTCGAATTGATTACTCATCTCACCTTCATCTTGCGGTGTTTCTGCGTACTGAATCCTTGTCATTGAATGCACTTTTTTTTAATTAACTAGAAGGTCAGGCAAAGGTGTAAAGTATTTCATCTTAAGTAATGCTTAATTTATCACAGGAGCTCACTATGTAATTAGTTAATTTAATGATACTCGCTGAGCCTGAACAGGATCGGCCAAGTGAAAATTAATCATAAGGAAAGCTTAAGGCAGTTTTTGTATTTCCAGATTTTTCCAAGAATGCCTTCCCGAGGAGATCCAAGACAGCAGCAACGGGGGCAAGTAGAACGAATGATTCCATACTCACCGTACAGACAAAGAAGTCGAAACACAAACTACATTAGTCCATTCCTCAAATACACCATGTTTTTTTTTAACTTTATATTTTGGGTATGTCGTGATTTTATTCCTACCGCCGTCTGATTCAGGAGTTCTTTACGATGAATTTCCTGGAGTCATTTGTTTTTACAGCTGGTTGGAGGTGGACTGATCGGAATTGGATTCTATGCATTAGTGGACCAATGGCAATCGGGTGAAGGAGTTCGGATAGACAGTGTCGCCGACGTCTTATTCAACGTCGGACTGTTCATTGCAATCATTGGAGTCTTAATATTTTTTGTTAGTTTTGCTGGATGCATCGGCGCACTTCGTGAGAATACGAGTTTGCTCAAATTGGTAATTGAGGATTTTTATTCTATCAGCAGCATAAGGTACTAATAAGTTTTTTGTTTTCTTTCTCCAGTACTCGATAGCTCTTCTTATATTCTTCCTGGCGGAACTGTTGATTGCCATTCTCTGTTTTGTCTTTCCACACAAGCTCGAAGGATTAGTTTCAGGGTATCTCACAGACAACATGATCAAGAAATACCGTGAAGATGCGGACCTCCAAAACTTGATAGATTTTATTCAGAAAGAGGTATTGCCCTGTCCCATTCGTCGGTATTTATGGTCATACATTGTCATTCGGAACCTTAACCGCTAAACTCCTCTTCTTCCAGTTCAAGTGTTGTGGACTAAAGAGAAACTACGAAGATTGGTCAAAGAATGAGTATTTTAATTGCACACGTCCAGAGCTCAATCCGAGCGTGGAGAGATGTAAGTAATAATTTCAAGTGTCACTCTGCATTCAGATCTCACCATTAATAATTTTATTTGGAAATAATAGGTGGAGTGCCTTTCTCGTGCTGTAAAAATGCGACAGATATGTCGGTAATGTGGAACTTCATTATTTTGCTTCAAAAAACTAACTGCTGCAAGCATTAATTGAACTCATATTTTGTCACAGAGTGGCCTGATCAACATCATGTGTGGCTATGGCGTTCAAGATCCGATGGTAAATCTTTTCATGTCTTGTTCTTCTGTATCATGAGTGCACAGGTAGAACTTAAACAGCCCCCTGGTGGAGGCTTTGCTAGCGCCAGTAAGGCCTCCTTGTTTTGCGTCATTTTCCAGTCTGACTGCAATACCTCTGACTCCCGGAATTCTACCATTGTTTCTCTTTCTAAATTCACGGCCAACTCGAACAAATCGTCTTGAATTGGACCAATAATAAAATCCCGTCATATAATTTGACCTTGTAACGTTGACAATCGGTTAATCGTCAGCTAGGTTGAACTGTTACAGCCTGAAGTAATACTTAGTTATAAATTTCGTTTCAGGGCATTCCTCAAGATCCAGGGGCTAGAATGAAACAAGCTTCGCTTCTCCAAATGGATGCAAAAGACAAAGTTTGGAGTACCGGCTGCATTGAAGCAATCAAATCCTTCATTAATCTTAACTTGTACATCGTTGCTGGGACTGCGTTAGGCGTGGCACTAATGCAGGTAACATCGTCTATTTATTTTTAACTTGGGAGTTTCATCCAATGTTAATGGAATCGATGTCGCATTTCTCTTCCAGTTGTTTGTCATGTACCTCGCCAAATCATTGGAAGGTCAAATTGATCTACAAAAGTCAACCTGAGCCAGAATTGCTTGAGAAGACACACGACTTACTGCCATAAGATGCTGACTGGAGCTGTTGCTGCTCAAATCACAAATTATAGAATAACCTGGGCGTTGCCTTCAGTTGTCAGGGACGAACGACGAATTTCTTCAGCTCATTCTTTTGCTAACAAAAACTATAAACTTCCACTGTTCTTTTTGAAATTTTAAATGTTTCCGTCTTGCATCGACCCGCTTGGCTTGAAATGACTTTTCTCAGACCATTTATTAGGTATAATCTTGTTTAGTAATAATGTAATGTTTAGGTTAAAATATGACAAAATTGTATATCAATTGCACGAAGCTTTAAAGCGGTGCTGAGAGAAGGCCCAGTTCAAGTCAAGCAGTCGGATATTTTAGTTAGATCTTCATAGAATTCATTCATTCCTATCATTTAAAACTTAAGTTCATTACATAAACGTTCTTTATCGATATTCTTACGATATATGCCTGCCGTCTTTGTTTGTCATTTGACGTCTTAGTTTTCATTATGTATTCTTCGACTGCCAGCCAATATCATCAGATAGAAATCACTAGATCCCATTCGATCCTAGGGTTTGCGGGTCGTCTTGGAAATTGATTAATTTTTCCAAAGTGGTTGCCCAACTCGGAGTTTTCCCTTATTCCTCTTGACCAAAAAGGTGAAGCAAAGAGCGGCATTTGGTAGAAAGAGATGGGAAGTAAATTCGAGGAACTCTCAACCCCCTTTTTCAAGCAGAGTTTTCTCCGCTGGACGGCTGAAGAATCCAGAAATTCAAACAAATCTCCACGACATTTGAATCAACGGAATTAAAATTGAGCCGAGGCAGGGGGGTGCGGCGGTTTACATGAGTTCCACATTTTGACCTTGACCTTTTGCTTATTTGGTGGTGAATGTGTAGCCACCTTGACCTTTTGCTTATTTGGTGGTGAATGTGTAGGATAAGTCAGGACATTAAATGCTTTATAATCTTGGATAATGAAAACGCATGAATTTAAAGTACAAAATCCAGAAGTATCCTTTGAGTAGTGGCTTCTTGTCGCTGTTTCGTTATCGTCTTCCTTTATTCAATTTTTTTTACAGATTAGACTTAAGTTTGGAATTTCCTGCTTACTTTACTGCGCGTGGCGTGACCGTTCCTGTTCCATCCTGTTTGGTTCACTACTTGGTCGCCCGTTAACGTTTACTGTTTGGTTCTGCTGCGTAGTTGTTGAGATTGAGGGATGGAATTCTTCCTCGGGGGTTTCATATGAGGAGGGTGGAATTGAAAGGGGAAGGACGCGAGAGACTCCTCCTCAGCCAATCAGAATCCTCGCTCTAATCCCTTGGCGTCTCTTTTTCCCTCTTCTACGGATGCTCAGATGGACAGTCTGGACCGGTCGTAGAATAATACAGCGGTCGCAAGCATGAGCCACCTTAGCCGCCAAATTTTCTCGGTTTTTCGGGGTTGGGAGTTGAGACATTGTCCCAAACAGTGACAGTCCGAATCTATTAATTTTATCCGTAGATAATCCCATTTTGGACATACAAGTCGACGGGTTTACGGTTTATTTGCTTCTATCCCGAGTTCTGAGTTATTGAAAAACCAGTTGTCTTCAAAACGGATTCTTCGACTTGGGCCGAAAAATCTATCGGCGCGAAGCGAAGCTGCTTTCGATCCAGTCCGCATTATTCTCCGACCGGTCCAGACTGTTAGCAGGAAAGGACAGGGACAGAGCAACAACGTGGACGGAGAGGCACGGCAGAGGCTGAGGCTGAGACGGAGTTCTTTCAACGCAACGGCCGCATTTCCACAATTGCAGGAGAAGCGTGAGGACAGTCATTCTCTTACCATTGGCCGCCATTTTCTCAACCTTTCAACAATCAGTTTCTCACCATTAATTTCAGTAAAATCTTAACAAACATCATCTCAACCCTTCCCGGAGTTTACTCAAGGCCAGAAGAAAGAAGAATTCAGGTTTTCATATCCCAACAGGTAAGGTTCCATTTCATTTTCCTAAAATTCGGGGGGATGGGCTTGACCTTTGACCTTGGTGGGTATTAATTATTAAAGGAACCCCCAGGTCACTTCAGTGTAGTCTAAAATACGTTTTACCGGCTGTGACCCTTCGCCAGCACCTTCGAAATTTGTATTTAAGTTGTTTCAGTATTTAAATACCATTCACCATTTTGGATTCATTTGAATGCGCGTTCCAAATTCAACCTGATACTCCGCTTGCATTCATTCTTAGGAATGGAGGGTGTAATTCATAGTTTAATGATAATACCTCATCGCTGCACGATTTCAAGCTACAGTTTGTCAATTAGAATACTGTCAATTCACAAGGACCGCTGTTACACTTTATTATTTATAATAGTGAAACGAACTTCATGAATGAATTCTTTTAATTGAATAACTTGCACTAAAGGTGTTGCGCGAATAGCTCGACCGATACCAAACGCACGTTCCCCCTATCGATATACGGATTGGGAAGGGAAGAATTAATCTTCATGCAGGTCCAGCAAAACACTTGAATATTCCTTGAACTCCTTTGGGGGGGGGGGGGTCACACATTAAGTGTCTGCTTAAATTGTCATTCCTTCACTTCTATTATCTGTGGTGATATTCAATTTCATGTTCAAGTTATGCTCAACAGTTGTAATTTTTCATTTTTAGCGGAATGGCGGGGCGTGGGAGAGGAAGGGCCAATCTTCCAGCCGAGGTCGAACCAACTGCCCAACCGGGTCATATGCAACAACCATTAGAAGACCCTGCTCTACCGGCCCAGTATGAACCACCTGTTGCAATTGTGGTTGAAGGCGTCGGAAGAGTCAGTCTTGGACGTGGCCGTGGAATCCAACGTCCGCCCGGAACCGTTCCTGGGTTATCTGCTCAGACCGGGGAAGCACCGGATTCATTGGCAGGTATGTTTTGTCAACTTGCTATTTAATTCACGAACCTCAACTCCTCCTATGTGTATTTATACCTTAATTATCGCATTGGTCCAATTACGAATTAGGTCGAGCTGCCTCAATGATGCCTCACAGTATGATCGGGGCAGTGATACGACATCCAGGACCTCCTTCTCGGCCGCTGTCGGAAGTAGGATCTGTGGAGGGCAGCGCAGTTCCTGTCCAAGCTCTTCCGCCGGCTGGCCGTGGTCGTGGTGGTGTTGGCCGCGGCCGTGGAATTGTTGTCGAAGAACCTCAGTCGCCTGGCATCCCGCCGATAGTTGTGACGTCTGCCCCTTCAGCAACAGTAGCAACAACAGTAGTTGCTTCTGCTGCTGGATCCGGATCTGGGGCAAGTGCACCCATATTGTAAGTGAACTTTTGTTTAATATTCTTGTTTCTACTTCTCCGTGAAGGTGTGGCAGCAGCGTCAATCAGAGTATCACGCATTTTGACATTCGTTTTAGGAGCTCATCTCAACCAGGACCGTCTGTTGCCGCACCTCCACCGGCCGGTGGACCGGCAGCTGATGTCATTGTGGAGCCTCAACCAATCTTAGCACCAGTTGTCGCTGATGTCCCTCCCGCCAATGAACAGGAAGTTGTTGCAGTGCAGTCATTCCGCGGAGGAAAGGGAGATACGTAAGTTGATTTATAAACCAATCCCAGTGGTATGGACCCAGAGTTGATCAAAAGTTACACATTTGATCTTGGCAACGCGCGTCATATCTTAGTCGTTATTTCTCATAAGCATTGTTTTCTTTGCAAAGGGACGAAAAGGCGAATTTAGCTTTGCCGTGCCCCTAGGATAAGCTGTCTACACGCTTGAAGCATCGAAGTCCCGTTTTGCCATATTTTGCATGCAACCCTTCCAGGTCATGCTTCTCTTTCTATCTGTCCACACTGTGACAGAATCTTAATACTCATGTTTGGTTCTGTCTCTCCTTCCTCCTTTTATCTTGGAGAATCTCGGAGAAGATGGGAAGCATCTTCTCCATCTTTCATCCCCCAGCCAACCCAAGCTGCGCGAAGCGCGACTCCAATTGTATTTCAAGTTTGCCATTTGCGCATTATCCAACATTTGATTTCAAAATATTTCTACTCTTCTATCCATTCCATCCCTCAAACCCGTTTGACATTTCATAATTTTTTTTGTTTCAGGGTGAAGATAATGAGCAATTTCATCCGGATTAAGGTTGAGAAGAACTACGATCTACATGAGTACAACACTACGTTCGAACCCCATTTTGAAGAGACACGTGTTCGGAAAACTGTTATCAGCACGCTCTCAAGTGACATTGGCTGTAAGGCGTGGAGCTTTGACGGCAGGAAATTGTATCTGCCCATTCTTTTGGACGAAAACGTAAGTGCTTGCTTGAAAAAGATTAATCAAAGTGTGGTTTCCTTTTGAAAATTTCGTTGATTCGTTTACTTGACCTGGGTATTAGAAACGGTCTTTTACTACCACAAATCCACATGATCCGACCCAGTCCATCACCGTGACGTTGACTCTGGTCAACATTTCTGAATCTGGCAGGATCCAACATTACAACGTACTCATGCGTAAAATCATGACGGCACTCAACTACACTGAAATTAACCGGGACTATTACAACCCGGCAAATGTCATAGATTTGCCCGCTCACAAGTAAGTACGGAATTCATTAATGTAAGGCGAAGCGCTGACACTTGTTTAGATCATCCCTTAATTTACTTCTGTTTTTTCCAGTCTCGAGGTTTGGTCCGGATACATTACTGCAATCGAGGTTTATGAGGGTGGTCTCATGTTGTGTTTGAACTCTACATGCCGAGTAATGCGGAAGGACACTGTATTGGACCTCTTGTAAGTTGCCGTTTTATTTACAATTTGAGTCAACTCAAGATGACAAGTCCAAAAACCTTTTAATATAAAGGACCCAGATGAGGCAGCGGAACCCGGCTGGATTTGCCAAAGCTTTTGAGGATATGGTTGTCGGCAAGGCTGTCCTTACACGGTACAACAACAAACACTATAAAATTCACGATGTCGATTGGAAACAGAATCCCAATAGCACGTTTGAGCGACGAGGAGTGCCGGTACAAATCATGTTCATTGAAATGTCGTATCTTACGTAATCTTATTAATGTCAATGTAATTCATCCACAGGTAACCTACTTGGACTACTACATGTCCCAACATGGAAGGGATGTGAAGGATAAGACCCAACCTATCCTTATCAGCCGCATCAAGCGACGGAAAAATGATCCACGCGTAAATGAAAGGAACGCCGAGAAATATACACAAACGAATTACCTAATTTGTAAATTTGTTTTAGGGTGAGTCATATAGTGTCTCTTTGATTCCGGAGCTGTGCAATCAGAGCGGATTGACGGACGAGATGCGCGCCAATTTTAATCTGATGAGGGATTTGATCGCAATTTCTCGCTCTACCCCGATGCAGCGCCATGTCGCCGTTATTGCGTTTCTCGATAGCATCAATGGTAACCCGAAGGCCCGGGAAATTATGGAGGCATGGGGAATCAGTTTTGAGCGAGAATGTTTGATCGATATGGCTCGTCAACTTCCTGGACCCACGCTCCAGTTCCAAACGTTCACTATGAACACCGCAACAGCAGACTTCACCCGTGAAGCAACGTCAAATAAATGCTATGATCCGGTAAGCTTTTGCTTTGGCTTGACTTTTCCAAAATGTCGGAGGGAATTCAATATTGTTCTACACAGGTTGCGCTGAAAACCTGGCAAGTCTACTGCACTTCCCAGGATCGAGAGAAGGCGGATAAAATGATTCAGCAATACAAACAGGTTGCTCCTGCCCTTGGAATTAATTTCGGCGGTCAACCGGAGATCATCTTTCTTACCAGTAGAAGTGGACGTGGGGCGCCCAATGCGCTCGACATTCGTACGGCCCTTCGGAGTAATGTGACCCCAGAAAAGCAGGTATGGATGCTTGACCTTAAACCTCAATGGCGATTTGCTTGTGGCATTTCTAATGACAGTCCTCCTTTTACATCTCAGGTGCAATTTATTGTGGTAATCCTGCCAATGGCGAAAGACGATCTTTATGCTGCAGTGAAGCGATTCTGCTTGGGAGAACGCGCTACTCCTTCTCAAGTCATATTGGGAAAAACTCTGCAGAAGGAGAAACAGTTGAGGTCTATCATGCAAAAGGTGGCTCTCCAAATTAACTGCAAGTTGGGTGGATCACTCTGGGCTTTGAACATTCCGCTGGTAATTAACAATCTGATCCCTTGGGAATGAATTCTCCTGTTCATATTTATTCACGGTTTTGTTATTGCAGAAGGATTTGATTATGTTCGTTGGGGTGGACGCCCATCATGATCCAAACCACAAGAAGAAAAGTGTGCTCGCCCTCGTTGCCAGTTTGGACAACTATTGCACCCAGTACTATTCCCGGATCGTCAACCAAGGACAAGGTCAAGAGAGCGGAGACGCGATTCGACCCGTCTTCCTCCAAGCACTTCAAGCCTTTTACACAGTATGTCAAATTATCTACTGTCATGTCCTCAAATATTTGTTGATTGAGCAATTTCTGATAATTCAGCAAAACAGTCGCTACCCGGACCGTATTGTCGTCTTCCGAGATGGAGTTGGAGACAGTATGCTTAAGTCGATTCGCGAAAATGAGATGACAGAGTTGAAGAATGTCGCGAAAACAACTTGCAAAGGAGATCCTAAATTCCTCTTTGTCGTTGTCCAAAAGCGGATCAACGAACGTCTCTTTCTCATCAAGGTAAAATGATACATTTATTTTTGTTATGGTTTGAAGTGAATTGTTAAATTAAGTGATTGAACTTGCGTTTAGCCGGGAAGACAGCTTGACAATCCTCTGCCAGGAACAGTCATGGATCACACCATTACCCGCAGTGGGGCTTATGACTTCTTTCTTGTTTCGCAGCTTGTGCGTCAGGTAAGGTCAACACACACCGAAACTCAGTGAATATCTGTCACTCCTTAATATTTATTAATTGTCACTTGTTTGTTGTAGGGCACTGTTGGACCGTCTCATTTTGTGGTGTTGGACGACTCTGGCGAAAACAAGCCTGACTTGGTTCAGCGTTTTGCCTACGTGACTTCTTTCATGTACTACAACTGGCCTGGGACTGTTCGTGTCCCAGCAATGTGCCAGGTAAGCTAATTTTGGTTTAAGGCGAATCAATTTCTCAGGTTTCAATGACTGCTTGATTGCTAAAAGCCTTATTTTTTTATTTGACAGTACGCACATAAGTTGGCTATGCTCGTTGGGCAGCATTTGGAGTCGGAGCCATTGGACGCAATGGAGCGCAAACTCTACTATTTGTAGAATCCTCACCCTCGACACTTCAGCTCCCATTAACAAATCTCTCAGCCTCACTTCTTCTTTGACTAACTAATAATTTTTTGACGACAAAGGACTATTATAAGTTTCACCTTGTGTGTTCTGATAAATTATACTATACATAATTATGGCGGGTCTGAGTTCAATTGTAACTCCCGTCCATGTTGGATATTAGCTATACCCCTTTTAACCATTCCTCATGTTTACGGTATGGTTTGAGAAGTGATATATCCTTTCCCTTTATTAATTAAATTTTGTACCCAAGACTGTTAGGAACACAAAGTGAGATTTTGATCCCAAAGACGTCAGGTTTTCTCCTTACTCCTTTTTGTTCCTGACTTCTTGTCCTGCTTCATTTTTGGATTTCCTTCATGATAAACTTTAGTTATAATAGGACCCATCCTATTAAGATGTGAATAGAATAGAATAGTTCACACTTTATTGACTAGCTAACACTTGTTCTGATTTTGATCCCGAAAACATTAGGTTTTCTCCTTACTCCTCATTGTTCCTGACTTCTTGTCCTGCTTCCTTTTTGGATGTACTTCATGATAAACTTTAGTTATAATAGGACCCATCCTATTAAAATGTAAATAGAATAGAACAGTTTACACTTCGTTAACTAACACTTGTTCTTATAGAATTGACTGTCTGTCAATGTCCACTAATAGAATTCATTAGATCCTTTATCGTTCAGTACCAAGGTGCCTTGACGATTTAATTTTCAAATTCCTAGAACAGGTGTCGCCATAACTCGATTGGTGACAAAAAAATTGAAAATAACATGCGGTGGGCCAAATGTGGTCCAATCGGATTACAGCGTTTTTATGACCAGATTTGAATAACTGATATGTTATTGGAAAGCTCATGTGGTCGCGAGTTCAAAAAGGTCAATTTTGTTTTCCGATGACACCTTAGTCAAGGACTATGGAAGGATAAAGACCGTCGTAATTATGGATACCAATACTGCCGGAAACGCGTTTTCAGTTATGGCGTCACCTGTTCAAGCAATTTGAATTTTTTTTGTTTACCACCTTGCCATTTTGTAGTTTAGGAGGAGTAGTGGAACAAACAAACAAACAGATGGACAATTTTATATATAGAGATATGCCCTTCAACTGGTACTACATTTTTATTTTAAAAGTTTCCAAGTTGACATTTTTATTATTTTCTTATTTTATTGTTTTATTATTTTAATTGCTCCCAAGTTGACATTTTTATTATTTTATTATTTTAAAAGTTCCCAAGTTAACATTTTATTATTATTTTAATAGTTCCCAAGTTGATATTTTTATTATTTTAAAGATCAAGATTTGTTACTAATATGCAGGATTATGAAAATGTGTTGACATCGTGTCAGGATCGTAATACCGTGAGCATCAAAAATCATGTCAATATGTCAGTAGATGCTGTGATGGTAAGTGCCGTGTGAATGAATGAACTCGGACACGCACTGATCAATCGTATGAATAAATGGTATTTATTCAGTTAGATCTATACCCTATGACTATCCAGGCTACTCTGACACTACAAGAGGAGAGACGGCATGAGATAGTGGCGATGGTACAAGGGAAGAGAACCAGATGGCTCTGCCTATCATGACAGATGCATGTCAGTAGCTGAGTGTCAGTAGATTGGTGTCAGTACATGCGTTTCAGTAGATGGGTGTCAGTAGAAAGATGTAAGTGGATGTCAGACGATGGATGTCAGTGGATGGATGTCAGTGGTTGGATGTCAGTGGTTGGATGTCAGTGGATGGATGTCAGTTGATGCGAAGTCAGTAGATGCATGGCAGTAGTTGTATGTCAGTAGCTGAGTGTTTTAGGTGAGTTGGTGTCAGTAGATGCGTGTCATTAAGTGTCGAAATTCATGGAAACACAGTTTCAAGGAATATCCAATGTCAGTTAACATTTTGCCATACGCTATCTTCTTATCACCTCTCCTTTCTTCCCGATCTTCTTTGCCACTTGTAGAATGATTTACTTTTCATATAACATATGTCAGCAAGGCACTGTGATTTTTAGAGGCCGTTTTACTGCTATTAGAAGAGGCGATCTCCACTCGCCCCAACACCCATGCCCTCGCGGCAAGCAAGATTCTCCCCTTT
>JAQIWD010001320.1:0-13040 GCA_034694825.1 Anurida granaria
TGTCATTGAAGCTAGTTTCAGCTCAAACTTGTGCCAAGCTGTGCACGTTGAAAGTCATTCATATTTCAATACCCGTCTCCATGGCAACCATGCGTCAAATTGGCCTCTTAGCACTTAAAATGTGCAAATTTTCTTTAAACTTCATTCAAATTATGCATTTGTCCGTAGTTTCTACTCAGTTTCTACTGATTTTTTTATTTTTGTGATATATAGTACAAAAAACACACCCACACATATATATATACTAAACAAATATTAGTTAGTAATATTAGATTAGTTATTAATTAAAATATTAATTTATATTATATAATTAGTTATTAATTAAAATATTAATTTATATAATTAGTTATTATTATATACATATATACATTGTATATATATATTATTTATATAATATAACTATGCATATAATAGTTGATGGTTATTAACCCGCGCTTAATAACGCGGGACTTCCGTCCGCGCATTCTGGAACCACTGGGACGCTTGAATAAAGGTATCACTGCCATTTCACATTTACGTTCCGTTGACCCGGAAGTGACCTCCTCCATGGGAATCACCCCTTCAGGTGAACGATTTTCATGTCCGACAAGGTGAGAAATGACCCGTACAAAAGTTCGTCCCGATTAGACAAGTCAGTTTGGATTAGGACAGGCGCATGATTATCTGGACAATAAGGCTTGTTTATTTGTCCAACCAGTTCAAAATGTAAAATATGACTGAATCCTCTGGACTTAAACTCAAATATACTTTTCATACTTATACAATTCCGTATGTAATGTTCGACATTTAACGCAAAAACTACTCTACGGAGCGGGCCGTTTTGGGATGAAAATCCTGAATCCCTAACGTCTTCTGGAACGGGGGCGAGACCTCCGGACCGGCAGAACCATGCCGTTACACATTTCCGTTGATCCTTCATTGATTTCTGCGACATTTCTGTTTCTTGTTATAACACGGGAAGATGAATTACTGGTTGGGCTAAAATTATCCTGGTCTATTGGAATAGTATCTAAATTATTTTCTGACTCTGAAATAATATAATTATTTTGACGTCTTGGAATATTTCTATAAAATAGGACAACGCCCAGTAGTACTAATATTGCCAGTAATTGTGATAAGAGAAATGAATGGCGGTTAATAATATTTTGGAATAAATCGAAGATTGACATTGCATTTAAACATTCTAGCTGAAGGTCTTCGGCGGTCAGTTGGTTTGAACTGGAACTTTCACTGGGTCCCTCTATTAAAAGAATGCCTCAAAGTTAACAAAATTTGATTTAGTTTAAGCTGTTTGTTTAGCTAAGGTGAATTTCTAAGGAATGTGCTATACCTGAGACACTCCTCAGAGGTAAAAGTGCATTTGCCCTTTCCTCGCCATTCCCAGCCCAGTATCTTGAACTGCAGGAAATTGAACTTAAGTCATCCATTTTTTCAATCTTCAAAATGGATTCCATTCTTCCGTCAAGATGAGATGAAGCTTTGAATTTTCCTGAAACAACATTTAAACACATAAAGATCGTTTCGTAAGTTTCGCTATGAAATAAGTCGCAATATTGATATTTCGAGACCTCCATCCATCGAAACACCAATTCTATAAATTTCTACGCTGGAATTTACAAACTTGAGAGTCCATAATATATTTTCAGACAACTGGAACGGAATCCATGTACAAACTGCCTCAGAATTATCGTTAATTTTCAATGCTATTACAGCAGTTTCAGGTGTTATCTTGGAAGACTCGCTTGTTTCCGAATGCTTATCTGAAAAAAAGTTCTTACATAAGATGTTGTAACTTTTCTTTCTTTTAGTTACATTAACGTTAATAAACTTACAGATTTTTCCGACCAAGCCCAAAAAGTACATTTGAATTTCAGTAACGCTGTCTCTAGTGCAGTTGACTAAATGACCACCAAATTTATTTAACTCTAGTGACTTGCAAGTTGGATTTCTTCGTTCGGATTTCAGCCTTCTGTGAACATCAGGGCCAGACTAATAATTGAAAACAATTTACATTTTAGTATTGAGGCTAATTTAAATTAGGGAATTTTATTTGCAATTACGTTTCCGTCCAGGAAGCATGGTTTCCTCGCCAAGCATTCTTCAGGATTAGTACAAGTCAGGAAAGACATGTGCACAGAATCAACGCCGCAGCAAGTCAAAGCATTCATTTCACTATTAATATTCAACCCAATCTTGAAATCTAAATTGAAAAATATTTACATTTGTAGAGCCTTTTGACATTCGCTAAACAGAAACTTGACTCAGATTTATTCACTAACCGGTATGTTCAAAGTTCCATGAATGTATGATTCTGTTATTTTCCCTGGAACAGGATATTTCCCCCTTGTCCCCAGGCTCCACCTGAGAATACTTGAGCACAGCACTGTATGGGTAGAAATGGGATGGACGGTAACTATAGACAATATCCACATTCCGTAAGACGTTGTCACCAAATTTAAGGAAGACGTCACTGACTCCAGAACACCGGAGCTCAAATCCAGAATTTACGTAAAAATGATCAGTCTTTGGTTTAACGAAGAAATCTGCGCCAGAAGTTGCCAATTAAAAATTATTAAAAATTTATTTGAATTTCAGTTCTTTACCAACTGGTGATTTGACTTCCACATCAACATAGTTTGTGGCATCTGTTTCTCCCATGGTCTCAGTCAGGCAGCGATACTTTCCTGGCTGGACCTCTTCCATAATAAATCCACGTTTTGGGTCAAACTCCAACTTGAGCCTTCTTGGTGACCAGCCCTGTCATAAATTTCATAAATTTTGAAAAAATGTGAACCGACAAAGGGTGAACTGTGCCTGGCATGGGACTGTTGGGCCCTACACCTATTGTTCTCGTATCTACTTCTAGCATTAACCCTTTTCCAATATTTTCTAGGAAATGCAGATTGAGATTTCTTTTGAAACAGAGTTTAAACCATTTTGAAAATTGAAAAAGAACAAAAAGCCTATTGAGCTCGGTTTCTTACCCGAAGCCTAACCTATTGTTCTCGTGGCTATTTCTAGCGTTAACCCTTTTCCAGTATTTTCTAGGAAATGCAGATGAAGATTTTTTTTGAAGCAGAGTTTTATATTTTTGAAAATTAAAAGAAAAACTTAACAAAACGCCTATTGAGCTCGGCTTCTTTGCCCAACCCGCTCGTTTACCTTTACGTTAAGAAAACCTGATATAAACGAAATTGGGATGAAAATGATTAAGAATAGTTAATCATGAACATTATCCTAAATGTTACCGCATAGTCGTTGACATAAAATTCTTGATCTGGATTGACACCAGGAGTAGTAACTGAACAGGGTAGAGTGACTTCATCATGTACATTTGGTTGCACAGTTAAAGATTTCCCACCGGAAAGGAACTCTGGCTTTTCACCTGTATTTAGAAAATATAAAAGAACATTTTAAAATTTAAAATTTTTTTACTCGAAACTGCAAGTATTAAAGTACATTCTTTGCAATCAAATTTAAATGCCTTACTATTTATAAATAGATAGATGCTCTTGAAATTTTCCGAATTTGTCGAATTTTGGCAATAGTAGAATCCGACCACAGATTTAGTTCCACTTTGCAGAGTAATTGTAGAAGTGAATTCAATTTCTCCATTTTCCAAATCATGGTCTGTCCTTCTGACAATTAATGAATCATTAGTTTGGATATCATGTCCACGAATGCTCCATTCCACTGGAATATTAGCACTACAAGAAAGTTTCACTGGAAAATCTTCAACGTTCAGTAAAACTTCATTAGTTATCTTCGATTGCTCGGTCGAATCTGGAGGGAAATGAAAATTCATATAAAACTTACGCAAAAATAGTGTGGGAATTTTTGAATGTTGCTTTACGTTTCATTTCACCACTGCCTGTGTTTATAATAATGTGGGGAAGTAGACGAGATGATCCGGCATCCTGACAAAACACTGCTAAAAATATAGTGGAAATTAAATGTGAAATTTTACAAAATGATCCCATTGTCTTCTCTCCGGAAATAACTTGAATCCTGACTAATTCAAATTTCGCAATTTTGGATCCGTCGTTTTAACAAGAATTAATCACTTAATAAACTTGTTATTAATCCTGAAGTGGTAGAATCTTCAGTCCCAATCCGCTGAGACAAACAACATCACGGTTCTTGTTTAAGTTTATGATGAAGATTTACAAGGACTCGTAGTAAATACCAATTCGTCCACGTAAGTGCAAGATAAGAGGGATCTTTTTAGCAGGCAGTGAGCTGCGATATGTGTACCTCAGCAAGAGGGTCTGTTCAGGCGTTAATATCACAGTAGTGGTAGCGTCCTTTCGACGAATGACGAATTCAGAACTCACAATTCATAGAATAGGAAAACTTTTAACGCAGGACAGGACAAACTAAGATTCATTAGCATTTTCTCCGTTCAACAAAGAAGGATTTTGGTTCAACTGGTTAAGAAACAATGGGTATGTCCAGTTAAATATTATTATAAATCTAATTCATTATTTTGTAATTCCACGCTTCAATTGAAAATACGATTACTTGCTGAAAAAATTAATCAAAAATTTGGAAGCTGTGTCCGAAAACGGTACATTAGCCAATGAAAACTCAATAACATTAAATGAATTAAAAATTAGGATGCTGGGATTGATAAATTGGGAATTTGAACACACTCGTAAATTTCATAAAAAAAAAAAAAAAAAAAAAAAAAAACTTTTAGACATTTAGGCTTGTGACGTGTTTGGCTTGAACTCAATTTAATATGCTTTGTTTGAAAATTTGGTAGCTCCTGTCTCAGTTCTGGATTCATATCAAGCAGAAAATATGAAGGAACATGAGAAGTCGAAAAATCTGAAATCGAAGGGTGGGTACTGTCACACGTTTATACATCGATTTTTCAGAAAATGTCAGCTTATACAATTTTTACAATTTTTTTATGATTAAAGCATGTAAGAGCTTTTATCGAGAATATAATTTTTGTTAAATTTTGCAGGTCCTGTGACTAATAAGACGGAAGAGTCCACTGGGGTAAAAGAAAACATAGAGGGGAGGAATGAATTGATAAGAAAGGACGAAATCAAGAACTCAATCCTCAACTGCCTCAACAATTTGACTCAAGAACAGATCCAGAAATATCAAGATCCAAGAGCACTCGGGGATCTTCATCAATTTATCCAGGATGGACCACGATGGAATGCCAAAATTGTTCGTAATGGTCTCGATGCAGTCATTCTCTCTGCAATTCTTGCCATTGGAATGTATTCGGACTTTATTTCCAAAAACAACAAATTTGAATCCTTCTACCTCAAACTCGCCATTGCCATAATCCTCACTGCCTCAAACATTGACCATTTTTGCCAAGTGCAAGCAGTTGACACTATTGCCTGTGCAGTTTTGTCCGCAATTCAGGTTATTTTAACATTGATGAGTGGATTGAATTCAAAAGATTTAGTCCTTGACAGTGATTTGCGACAATTCTATGTTGCGCTCTTGATACCTACATTTTTCCCACGCTACGCAAGTCTTGGAACTGCGTTTATTTGCTGGATTTATGTGGCCTTGACTCTTTACTCGGCCAATCTCCGCGTCCAAGTTGTGATAATTGTGATTTTGGCAGTATGTTTTCGATATGAGGAAATTAAGAATTTTTTTAAAGTTCAGTTTGACCCAAAAGTTACCAAACAAATGTATTATGCAGGAACTGCTCTTTTAGTAGGAGTGGCTGCAATCCAATTGCTGTACGATGGCAGAAAATCTTTGTAAAACCAGAAATTGCCAAGATTTGAGTGTAATCGAAATCCTGCATTGGAGTTCAAATACTGATTGTAAGTGTTAAACAAGATTTTGTTGAATTTAGATAAGGTTATGCTTAACATTAACTCATTTTGGGCAGGTTAAATCTGTTTCATTTTAATTCCTTCAAATATGTTTTCGTTGGTAAATTACTATGGTTTTAATGTAATTTCCTTGTGTTTCAAATTCATTTTTAAATGCAGCTAATAAACTTATCGCAAAAGTAAAATGTTTAGTTAGTTTAGGTTAAATTTAATTGTTAAAGGAAATAAACACAATAACTATTCTTTTTTGGAACATGTTTTGGATATCAGGCGATCTTCTGAGGTTCAAGAATGCCATTCACTGTTCAATACTGCGAAAAACTGTGGGAGGGGCTTAGAACAAAGGAAGTGTCACTCCACTGTTATGGGTATGAATTTATGCGCAAATGAGTCAAAGCTCAAAAGAACAGGCTAGCGATGTTTAAACTCTAGTATCTTTACAGTTGGTTAGAAATGAAGCACTAGTTTTGAGTACAAAAGTCTTTAAAAAAGGACCAACGGTGATTTACACTTGATTTGAGTGATACTGATAATACACTCAACCTTAAAACTTAAATTTCTCGGAAAGTAAGAAACCTACGTACTCAATTTGAACGGGCAAACGCCGGATAGGTGATGGAGAACAACTTCCTTTTTTGAGTGCAAAAGCACTCAAATCAAGTGTAAATCACCGTAGGTCTATTTTTGAGGACTTTTGTACTCAAAAGTAGTGCTCATTTCTAACCGTGATCGAGTGAAAATTAGAAAACTACGTTTTGGATTTGGATCCAGCAGTTCTCAAGTATTTTCTTTCTGGAAATGTTTTATTCAGCCAAATACTACGTAATTATTTTAGTCAGCTTTGATCTGCCGGATTAAATATTATAAATTTCGAATAGTTTCATCTCCCGTTTACCCCACCAAATTGTATTGGTCATTGCATTCTTGCGATTTGAGTGGAGAATGTTTTGACATCCCAGAATCTAAATTTTTTATTTCTCTAACGTAAAATTTATTACATTCAGATTGTCATTGCAACTCTTTATGAAGGCACTTTGCCAGTTCCCATATTTAATACAGTTTACATGAACTTACACTTTACGCTATGATTAAAAACTAAATTACAATTAGAATTATTTCTTCTTTTTTTTGGATTTTTGACTGTTATACGGAAAACAAAAGAACACAGGGTAAAACGCCGCAAATATTTCAGCATCTATATCTGATGACGGTTGATCTTGCGATACGTGACGCTTTGTGTGAGTTCTCCTTCCTGTGGACGGAATAATAGAATAAAATTCATAAAATTAAGTTTTTAATGCAGCTTGCTTGGATGGTCATAAGTACGTTAAATTCGCAACAAGACAGATTAGTTCATTTTTTTAATTCATCGCAACATTGAATATTAAAAAAATCTTACATGGATAAACCGAAAGTAAAGGCGGACACTTACCCCATTGTTGTCGCTCTTATTGTTGTTGGGTTGGAAGTAATGGTACGGATTCACAAAGTGGGCTTTATTGACCCAAATAAAATATCAATTCAAAAATAAAAATAAGAATTGAAAAACAAAATGATACGAATGTGGATGTTGGTCCTGGGAAGTCCAGGAACCAAGTCGGTTCTTCGACTCTATAAACATCCTTTTATATCTTTACGAGGGAGCCCTGGCTAAATTGACTCTAGTAAGTTCTTTGTTAATTTAGAATAGGGGAGGATGGATGGCCCGTTTGATTTTATTGTCCTTATCCCTCATTGTCATCTCACCCCTCCCTTCCTCTTTCTAACTTCCTAATTACAATTCATTTCCCAACAATTGGAAAAGTGCTATTAATAAAACCAACCCTCATCCCATTCATCCCTCATCATCTCCCTATTTTAATTAATACCGCAGCGCAACTGGTAAACCAGCAGGGAAAAGATCTGGTGAAAATAGAACTTTCTCCTCCAGGATAAGGAATGAAAGCTGCACGCTCCACCGTCTGTTCACATTTTTTCTCACCGTAATTGAGGTGGATCAGGTCCTATTTTAGCATTGTCGGAAGCCTGTCGTCTGGTCTTAAGCCACTTGAGCGTAAATTAGCATTAAATGCTTCGAATTAAGATTCGTTTTCCTTTTCACTCACATCCTGAGGGAAACTTAAGTGCTTCCCCCTCCTCTTCACAGTACTGCAAGCCTTCTATCAAAAAAACAATTGGCGGATAAATCGGATCCAATTGAGTGGATGGGAAACGGGAAACTCCCAAAATGAAGGGTCGGATTCGGATTTCCTGTCATCAAATTCTTCTGAACCGCCTGATTCGATATTCCCATTCGCAAGCCTAACCTCCCTGGGAAAGTAAAATTTGGCGTCATGTCGATGGCCGCTGTAGCCGTATAAGACGCACTTTAAGTGATAAGTCCAAAACAGCCGCGCTTGATTTTTTTGTTTTGATTGTGTAATCGATTGCGAGTTATGTATTTGCCAATAATTTAGGTACTCGTTCTCGATAAAATTATTCTCAGAAGTCCCGAATAAATTCGCAAAAGAAAGTTGTTCCATGAAATACTAAATAATGTGGCCATGACTTTTGTTGCAATCTTATTGAAGATAGCACTTCCACTTCTAGCTATGTAATGCTCGGCTTAATCCTTTTTACGTGAGCTTTGACGTCAGTTGAAATTAATTTCGAATTTACCATTTTAAATTAGAGTTCAAGTGTTGATTCTTGCCAGTTTAATTTTTTTCCCGATGCTATCAAGCCAGGATTCTTCGGGTTTTTTTAATATGAAAAAAAATCGGGTTTGGCAATTAAAATCTTTTCATACTTACTAAACTTACTCCAAATCCACCATTTGAACACCATTACCACCTCATCCTACTAGACACTTAGAATTGGTAGGTATTTTTGGTCCTTCCCCGGAGTTCGTGGGCATGATGCTGCTAACCTACAACTACACAGTCCTTTCTTCCAAAGAGAAATTCATCCCCCAAGCCTACGTTCTATTTAGGTCAGAATTTGGCAGTTTGAATGATGACCGAGAGTTCTTCAATCTATGGAGTCCTCCAGGATTCATTGCACTTTGTGCGACCTACCACACAGGATATCCATCTTCCCTATTTCTTCCGTGTTAATGCGCTTCTAACAATTGGATTTGTTGCCTTCCAGTGGCGCTTCTCTCCTTATGGAATTCATTTCTCGATTTCAGTGTTCATGAATGATGCGAATTCCAACCCTGAAATCTCTTTGGTAGTTGGGTAGGGCAGAGAACAGTGAACGGTATCCAATCCAATGAAGTATTCTCCATTCCCTTGCCAAAGCTTGCAGCAAGTGTTCCAGATAAACGCTTCCTTTAAACCTCAAACGCAGAGTAGTCTGTAGTGTGTTGCAATTATCACCTCATCTTAACAAACAATTTCCTTTATGACTCACGAATTAGAAATTTACAAAAGACTGACTTAAAAGAAACTTGCTCGAAAATAACATTTTTAACTTTAGCTGAATTAGTAGGCTAGGCTTCCATTAACCTTTTAACATTTAATAATTATTTTACCAAACTATGATTCTCACGTTTAATTAGATTTCTTTGCTTCTTTGGCTTGGGCTCGATCCTCCTCATCACTTATATACTCCTCAAAGTCGTCCGAAGGCGAATGTTCCTTGGGTTTTGCTGAAAGCTGTTTGTAAATCGTCATTGCCTGTAAGAAGATAATGGGAGTTAGACCCAGGAACAAGTAATAATCGCTAATTTAAAGTTAATTAACTACCTGGGTAACCATTGCAGGAACATTGGACGCATCGGATGGAAGTAGGATCGTATTTGAATTCTTGGCTAAGGCACCGAAAGCTTTCACATATTGCTCAGCAACAATGAGACTGGACGCATTCTTTCCAGTCTCTTTCCCCAAGGATTTCCCAATCATGTCAATAGATTTCGCCCTTGCTTCAGCCTTATTCAGAAGGGCTTGTGCTTCTCCGACGGCGAAGTTAATTTTCTCTTGCTTTTCGGCCTCTGGAATAAAATAAGTTTAGTTGTCTCTCAGACAATCCTACAGGCAAGATTACCGGATGCAAGAATTCGTGACTGTTTGTTTCCTTCTGCCACGTTTATGGCCGCTTCTCTGGTACCTTCGGATTCCAAAATTTGAGC
The DNA here is from genome assembly GCA_034694825.1 of Anurida granaria. NCBI lineage: Eukaryota > Metazoa > Arthropoda > Collembola > Poduromorpha > Neanuridae > Anurida > Anurida granaria. The sequence goes on from JAQIWD010001320.1 coordinate 9,928, forward strand.
TCGTTTACGTCGTTCAGCCTCAACCTGCATTTGCATTGCTTCCTGGACACGGCTCGGCAGCTTGATATCCCCTAATAAAAATTTTATAGGCACAAAATTCGTCACTTTTGTTTGGCAAACTAAAATTCGAAATCATTGAGAAACTGAAATTCTTAACTTACGAATTTCGTATCTGAGACAGTCAATTCCCCAGGCAAAACTTGCCTTGTTTATGGACTCCACAATTTGGATATTCAAACTCTCCCTTTCTCGAAATATCGTATCCAGAGCTATTTTACCAAGCTCAGATCTCATTGTTGTTTGTGCCAATTGAGTCACGGCAAACTCTATCAAAGAAAAAAAAAATTTTTTTTAAATTTATAAAGTTTTTAGAAAACTCTAATAAATACCTGGATCTTCAACACCATAACTGGATTTGTAGGGGTCGACAATTCTCAGATACAACACGCCATCTAAGGCTAAAGCCACATTATCTATTGAAGAAAAATAAATATGCAATCATTATTTAGTAATCGGAATTGGGTTAAGACACTTTAACTATAAAATCAAATTGCATACCCTTTGTTATAGCCGTTTGCTGCGGGATGTCTATCGCAATTTCTTTCAAACTGTTAACATACTTCACCTTATCAATAACAGGAACTAAAAAATTTAGTCCAGGTTCCAGAATCCGATGAAACTTTCCCATTCGCTCGATTGTCCATGCCTTTCAAAATTAAAAGAATAATTGGATGTGTATTAAACCGATGCAAAATTTGGAAAGCAAATTATTACCTCTTGCTGTGGAACAAACATAACGACGGTATTCAATGGCGTCGAAGATGATTTATTTCGGGAAGGTACTACTGTCATTGCTAAACGCGACACCACCTGCTCGAAAACGCCGAACAAATAAATCGTTTAGCTCAATCGTCTTCGTCCTTGTATCATCGATATATCCTTACCTTGCTAAGTTCCACAGGAGAGCCTACCATTGGCTTTAGTCGAAGCATGTTGTTTAGCATCCTCTCCGTAAAATGTGAACCGGCAATTTAATAATATTAAACTCCTCCTCTCCTCGCCTTCACTGGTCCGTTTCCACGACCTTGACCTGCCTGTTGTCTTTTACCTGGTTGCCCAGAAATATCTGGGGAAAGTACTGAGTTGATTGACAGAAGCAAGTGACCCTTAAGTGACCGTGACCAGCTGAAATGACAATTGCAAACTGACGAAATCGGGACTCGAATTTACGGCAGAACGCAGAACCTCAAACTAAAAACACACTTGGACGTTGAACTACTGAGGCACAGGCACAGCTGGGCATATTTAATCCCCACTCAAGTTACAAGTCCATAATTACAAATTAACACTTTATTTTCAATTTTGAATTAAACATAAATAAATACAACTTATCCAGGGGAAAATGCTCCCTGAATAAAATGGGATTTCAATAATTAAAACCCCCTACCGTTTACTTCCCAATTTTGAAACAAAGAATGAAGAGAAAACTATGGCATTTCATTAATACTTTTCAGCAATTTTTTGTTAATACTCTTAAGAGTCATGTAATAGTCAATATTGCGTCCGGAATAAATTGATCACTGTAAAACTGCTCTGAATTTAAAGCGGAGGTTCTAAGTTTCTAAAATGCCCCAACAAAGAACAACAAACTTGATTGTCTTTCTCCAATCGTCTGGTTAAAATATTCTAGTAGGCAGGATTCCAGCACTGTTGTTGCGCAATTGCACCCAATTCGAGTAACCAATGAGAGAAGAAGAACATCCTCATTGCCATGATTCTTGAGGTATCTGGTGGTGAATCCAGTTTGGTTTCAATATTCCTGAAACAAATGGAAATTAGAAGAATCGAACTTGGAACTTGTCTTAAAAAGGTAATTCAATTTGTACCAATTTAACGTACCTTAGAATTTGATTTGTATCTCCCTTCTCTATAATTTGCCCAGAACTTGGATGGACTTGGACTTTGGTGCTAGTCGTCGTAGACTTTTTATTAAATCGCTTCCAAACATTGGCAATGGCTTCAGCACCTCCGCCCGAAATTGTTCTCCGAAGTGTATCACTAAGCTGGTTGCTAAATGATGGCGAGAGTACCATAGATCTGTATTCTCCGGATCCCCGACCAGATGCGTCATCCTCGTTTCTACTCATTGTGTCCCAAACACTACGAATAACATCAATCGAGACATCTTTGAGCTGATATTCCAAGTCTTCTCGGATCCTCTTGAGCAAAGTGTTGAAAGTAAGGAAGTAAGGTTGGAGAGTAAGCTTTGGATCTAGAAGGAGAGAATTGATGAGCCTAAATGAATAAAAAGGAATTTGAATGTTGAGTGGAGCCGGTTTCAGAGTCGTACTGTTGTCGTTCTTGTCGAATCTTGTCAAAGGCGGTATTACTTTAAAAAGAAGTTAAGTTTTGCTAGTGCAAATAAAAAAACAAAGTTTCTTTTGTTGGATCAGGTGTTCTTGATTTGGAAAAACAATCTGTTTAATAAAAATTCAATCTTAACATTAGTGAAAATGGAGTGTGCTAACTGTGTAGTGTTAGTGTCAGAAAATGAAAAGTTAAAATCAAAGAGTGAGGAGTGGGAAACCAAATATAACAGGCTGAATGCCTGTTTGCCTGTTATACCGGACTAAGGGAAGAGAAACGGATCTTGGAACAGGAAAGGGATGCTCTCAAGAAGAAAGTGGAGAAAAGTGAAAGTACCTCCACCACCACCGTCATCCCAAAGAAAAGAAAAGAAACCAAGACCTGTCACGAAAACAATCATTCATACGGATTTCCCATGCAATGAATGTGATCCAGCAGTCCGATATTTCAAATCAGCAAACGGATTGAGAGTTCATACAGGACGATACCATGGACGCAATTTCCCATGCATGTCCAATGAATGGATGCGATGAAGCGTTCGGAGAAAGTTATTTGTTAAAAAATCATGTGAATATACAACATGACATGTCCGACCCCTATTTTTGCAAAGAAGAAGGATGCGAGAAGGAATTTCCAACAAAAAGCTCCTTCGCCAACTACTTCACTAGCACGTGAGGACTCATCTGCCCCCCAGCCCTATGCACCTACCCCCACCCCCCCCCAAACCGGATTATTGCAAATCTCCA
>JAQIWD010001321.1:0-13035 GCA_034694825.1 Anurida granaria
ACTTGAAGTGCAAAAACTGTAAAAGTAGACTGGAATTATTGGATTAGTGTCAACAGTTGAGGTCACTGCTCAATCTGCACACTTTCAAGGGTTTAGTTTCAGGTGTGTGGAGTGTGCACTTTCAAAGTGTGCATGTCAATTCCTTGGCTACGGGTGATGAATCCCATTCAGAGTTCCGGTGGATGGCCACACAAGTGAAGATGAAAATCCACCTTTACATACTTCCCATTCCAATTAAATTTACAAAGGAATCCGCACCCAGTTGCAAATCCAAAAATGACATCCGGTGATATGAATTTATGAATTTCCAAATCAAATTGAAAAGATTGCCAAGGCCCTCAATGAACCGGAAGTTGCCAAATTGTCAAATTTGCACTCAAAGTTTTGCAATTTGCAAATTCGGGACTCTGCGTGCGGGAGGGCCACTTGCCCCGACCAAAACGCGTCATTCATTACTAGCCGTTAGTTTTAGTTTCCGGAGTCTGATTCCCTCGTCTTTCTTTCTTCAAATGACCAAAGGAGTGGGAGTTTGCACAAGGGTCATCAGTGCGGAAAGTGTGGTTGACCTCCATCATCAAGATTTCCGGAACAAGTCCATTTCCTCAGGGTCATTCGGAGGCAGAAAATCTTTTCTACCGAGACGTAGCTTGTTCCGCGTCGTGTGTGAATGTGTTTCCGTCCAACTTTGTGCAAATTAGCGAAGATTCCTGGGAGTGATTGAGCGACGTGTTGGAATCAAATTCCACTTTGGAAAAGTTCCGAACTTTCACTGCCGCATGGTTCCGGTTGACGGTGGTGGTAACGGCGGGAATGGATTTCGGAGCCAACTGCTGGTGCAGAGCGTCCAAGGATGGGATCGGTGCTGGAGGTGCTGGAGTTCCAAAGTCCAAATAATCCAGGAATCCCCTGGACTGCTTATGCGACGGATCAGAAGATTCCTTGCTAAGATTCAAATGGGAAAGTCGTCTTCCAGTAGTAGGGTAGAAAAGGGGAAAGTGGGTATAAGAACTCCAGTCTACTTTCCCCTCCAGTCCACTTCCAGTTTCTGTTTCCAGAGCTGTTGAGTGAAAGTTGTCCATTCGGGGAATCAGGTGGAGCAGTTTCATTCACCCGACAACCCACGACGAGAAACATTCCACAAACAACCACCGACTTCCCTCGTCCTAAATTTAAAATCCAAACAGAATCCCTTCGGAATTCAATTTCTTAATTTCATTTTGAATTCCAGCCCAAACTGGAAAGTATTCCAGAGTTGTTGAGTAGTCTACCCAACTTTGGTCCACTGGAAGAGAAAAGACTGGAAGTCGAAAACTGAAAGTTGCTTCACCCACCTACAATTCCAGTTACAAATTTAGGAACTCCGTGTCAGAATTCCTGGATTACGATTGTGGATTCTGTTCAACCTTCATTTCAATTCCAGAGGTAAAGACTTGATATTTTGATTCCAGAATTCCATATTTGGTAAATTGAAATTGCGGAGCAAAACACATGGAAAGTTTTTGGGAAAGTCCTCATGCGCAGTGGCAAAGAGAGCAGGAAAATTTGTTTCGTACAAAAAAAACTTTCACCACCGAGAATTTCTAAACAAAAACATGAAAATCATTTTTATTCTTCCCAAAAGCCTCGAAATTCTTACAAATCTTTCCAAAAACTTGAAGCTTGATAAATAGGCTTCCAAAAACTTCCCTTCTTTTTTCCATTTTAGGTTCCATGAACTCTGGCCCAATATTTAAATTAGTCCATGACTGGGCAACTTTTTAATCCCTTAAATGCATGTTTTTAACCCCAAACTCATTAGGGATGGATTCGTTCCTTTTCCAAGACCACCATTGTTGGGTTAATCCCTAAACTTACTTGACTGTCCATCCACCTTTCCAAAAGGTCACGCCATTCACTCCTGTCCTTATAAAAGGGCCAGGAGGGCCTTTGTAAAAAACCCATTTGCCTTAATAACCTCTTGGCCAAAGGCCCTGCCCAATTGGATCCCTACCGAAAGTTCCGCCCGTCACTTTCTTGGCACAACTGCACAATTGCACAATTGCACAACTTCGAGTCCAGCCCAACAATTCCTGCAAGTCTTCCTCACTTTGCCCCAATTCCCACTCGAACCTAATTACCAATTGCCCTCGGCGTCACGACATTCTTCAAAAACCTTCATGTAAGAACAAATTTTTTAGCCATTTTTCCAAATTGGGACGAAAAGTTAAATATTATGGCAAGTTTAGTGTTTATTTTAGAAAAATGAGGCTTCAAAATTAAGATTTCTGCTTTAAATTCTGATCATGTTCTGAAATTTGCAAATTTTGAGAGAAAATTGGCATTTTTGAGTAAAAAAACTGCAGTTTTTAACATGGTAAAGTCATGGAATAAACAAACTAATAATAATAATAAAAAATTTGTTTATTCCATGGGTAAAGTTTGCAAAAATATTTCGAAAAACGAGAATTTTTTTTTTGAAATGTGCAATGACATAAGAACCGTTCTTGAAGGTCATAAGTGTAATGCATAAATCATTAGCCCGGTTAGTCATAAAGTTCCACCTCAAGGATTCATCACTGTCAATCAAGGAAAATGATACTGGAAATCCAATTGAGGAATCAAGGCATCACTGGCTGGAATTAATGTGAACAGTGCATGCGAACCGCCGTTTGATTATTATGTCCTCCATCCTCAAATACGCAAATTGGAATTCAGTCTCATAATTTCCAATGCAACACTTTAATCCCCCTTTTTGCAAACGTTGCAAATTTTGAATCCAATGTCTCCTGTCCTTGTCCCCTTTTCTTTCCAGTTGCGAATTCCACTTGACAATTTGATTCCCTATTTCCATTAGCTAAATTCCCCCTGGACACGCAAATATTTTTCAAATATTTCGTGCAGCATGAACTTGTTTTTCCAAATGTCGACTTCAATCCGGGCAGTTTGAGTGTCCATCAATCTCCTCCACTTGACTTTAGGCAGACAGGTACAAACATGTCAAAAAACAGGTTGAAACACTACGAAAACAGGCTAAACGAACCCGTTGTTCGTGAGTCGGTGACATAAAACGTGTGACCTTTGACCCAGAAATGGCTGAAAATCCAAAGCCCCCCCCCCCGCCGTTTTCATTCCGAATGTCCTTGAGTGCCACCCCCCTCCCTGTTAAACATTTCTGGAGAGTTTTCTCCTTGGTAGTCAGGCGGAATGACTGGAGCCTCATTTCGTATTCACATCACCTGCCATCCAGAAGTACGTGGGAGCTGGAGAAAGGTATCCAGGAATCCAGGAAAGTAGCCCAGAGGTCAACTGGGGTCAAATGAGACTTTGTTCTGATTGGCTTTTTGTAAATTAATCCCCCCCCCCCTTTCCTTCACGACCAAAGATTTTATACTTTCTCCTCATTTCCAATTCCAATTGGGCTGGACGAGGCAATTCCTGGAAGTACTTGCTGGAATTACACTCCAACTGCCCACCGTTTTATGAGGTTGTTGAGTAAACTTCGACCTGGGATGGGGGTCAACCTTCCTTCCACAACTTCTGGGCAATCAATCCAACTTTTCCGTTGACGTTGGCAGGGGTGGGGAACACGTCGAACTTAATTTCTTCCAAATGGCTCTCCTGCCACTTCCCCCCCCCCCCGTTCACATTTTATTTCCTGGAAAAAGTACTACTGGATAACCCTGGAACTGGACCACCACCACGTTCTGCCCGGAGTTTCAAATTGGATCTCACTCACTTTCTCCTTTTATGACGTTCTGGACCCATAACTTTTGCTTTTCAACTTTACGTGCTGGCTGGAGTGGCTGGAGTCCCACCGGACTCCCCATCACCACCAATTAGTTCCAGGAATGATTCTGGATCAAAGTCCATCTGAAGGGTAAAAGTCCCGTTCAGGGGGGGGGGAGTAACTATAACACTAAAACCCCCTAGCAACACCCCGCCATGTTTTGTGTTCTGAAACGCAGAAAACTGGAAGCGTGTCGAGGTTTTATAGCCGAGAAAGTTAATGGTTCTTCTTTTATTCCAGGATCACTTCCGCTTGGATGAGTCTCCAGGGAATGGACAATTAGAATAATGTCAAGTTACGCCACATACTGGAACAACCCGAAAATGAGTTCTCCGGTTTCTCCAGTCCAGCTGAGTTTCAGCAACTAAACCCAACGGCTAAATGAAGTTTGTTTCGAGTTCCTCCTGGACAAGTTCAATGTACCGCCGATTCCGTCGACTCCGCCTGACGGTGATCGTCTATGCCTGCGGCTCCCTCTGTGGGATTCTTCTCTTCCTAAATTTCAATGAAGAGTTGAAGCGTCTCATCTCACAGAAGCCAACATTTGGACCGGACCCCACGGAAGGGGTTATCGGGGGTCAGATGACTGGAGGACTGGAGACAAGTCACCAACCTACAGGGCCTGAGCCCGATGAATCCTCCAAGTTGACCTACCTGGATGAAAATTCAGTCCAGTCCAAGGCCCGTCAGAAATTGAACTCCGTGGCTTCTGGTTCCGTGACCCTTAAGGACTCCTCCTCCAAACCTTGGTTCATGTGGCATGGGTCACGTTTCCCCACCGTCCCCAGCTCCACTTCCAATTTATGGTGGGAGGAAAACCCTGAATCTGATCGGATCGTGGAGCAGTTGATGTACTTGACCCCGGAGGACACGGAAGGGGTCAAGGGTCCTCCCCCGGCAATCTCCAGGCTCTGGAGTGAAGCAAGTCCAGGGGATGGGCTCAACATTTCCTCAACCCCCCTGACCCCGCCCCCCAGACCCCTCCGACTGAAAACAATCCTTCTGTATTATGGACTGGGCATGAGTTGGGGTTCGCATATCATTAGTGGGCGACATGTTTTTCTCCAGCAAAAGTGTCCAGTCAACGCCTGTCGCCTCACTGGAAATCGGGCCCAGATGCCTGAGGCTGACCTCGTAGTTTTTAAGGACGTTTTCATGAGCCCAAAGGTCAGGAGGTCACTGGAGCAACTCTGGGTCATTTACATGCTCGAGTGTCCCCTCAACACTCAAAACTTTATTGACAAGAATGTGTTCAACTTGACTGCCACCTACCGCCATGACTCGGACATTGTCACGCCCTACGAAAAATGGGTCTACTATGATGACAACGTTCGGGGGATCCCACAAGGTACGGTCACGCATCTTTTTGAGTTATGCGCACCATGGCTGGCGACTGGCGACGATACTTGATGTGTGGGACGGCGGCCGGCCTTTCCAGAAACAAAGACAAATGGATTCCGGGCCTTCCTTGGCTTTTGGAATTGGGGCTAAGGGAGACAGGCGGAATCCTCTCCATCACTGCACTGCTCGTTAAACACGTCCCACGCAAATTAATGGCGGGGGATTTGAAATTCTCTTTTTTTTCCTGGAAAACTTTACATTTCCCAAGAAATTAATTCAAAACAGAGCTGGGCAAAACTTTTAATTAATTCTCAGACGTAGTCCCACTGTTTGATGAGTTCCCGAAATTAAGGACAATCAGACTTTTTTTTGTGCAAATGAGACACTGGCGACATTTTATTTTGACAGAAAAAGAAACAAGGAAACCGCCGCATACTTTTTTTTTATTTTTGCAAAATGAACGCCACTCTTTTCCAGATTTTGGTTCAAAGTTTTAATTAATTTTTAAGCAAGAGGTTGAAATGAGAAGCGAAAAATTAATTTTCATAAACTCAGGGACGCTAAAACTGAGGAGTTGGAAAGGAAATTAAAGGCGTGGGCAGAAGAATTCTGGAGTAATTAATACAAGATTAATTAAAATTTAATCAAAATTTTCATCATCAACTTTTGATCTCCTCTGATTTGGAATTCCCTCCGTTATTGTGTGTAAATTAATTAACTTTTAATTAATTAACTTTTTCTTCTATTTTTGCCCAGGTATGAATTATGCTGCTGGGAAGACAAAGAAAGTTGCCTGGTTCGTCTCCAACTGTGTCGCCAAGAACAATCGGCTCGAGTATGCGCGTGAGCTTGGGAAGTACATTCAAGTAGACATTTACGGTGCCTGTGGATCTCATTCCTGCTCACGTGCCAATGCGAGGCAGTGCTTTGACCTCCTCTCACAAACTTACAAGTTTTACCTCGCTTTCGAAAATTCAAACTGTAGAGATTACATTTCAGAAAAGTTTTTCGTCAATGGACTCGGGTAAGTTCGCTCACTTCCGGAAAATGTCGGAATGCGAGGCCAGAGTGACAATGTCGCCATTCTCCTTTTCAGGAACAATGTTTTGCCGATTGTAATGGGTGCTCACCCAGATGACTACCGAAGAGCAGCCCCGCACAAGTCTTACATCCATGTGGATGATTTCCCATCACCCCGTGAACTGGGCAAGTATTTGCAGGAACTGGATCGGGATGACACCGCCTACAATTCCTATTTCGCCTGGAAGGGAACTGGAGAATTTGTGAATACGCATTTCTTCTGTCGGTTGTGTGCCATGGTCCATTACGCAGGTCGGTCGGGGGGAGGTGAAGGGACGGCCCTGAGCCCGCGGACTTACCGAGACTTCAATGATTGGTGGAGAGGCCCGAACGTCTGCACCAGACGCTCATGGAGAAATCAAATTGACATTTTCACCAATAAAACAAACGAAGCGGGGGGAAGTGGGGAGCTGCTGGAGGGGACAAATCTACTTTAACCCCCCCCCCCCCATACCCCCACAAATCATGAAATTCTGCTGCATCAATTGAAACGTGATGATCTGATTACTACAAGTACATTTACGCCTAACGCATGCGCATAAATAAATAAGTTTCCAAGTTTCCTACCCGGTGGTTCTTAAGTTACTAGGCTCAAAATTGAGACTTTTTAAAATTTCCTTTCAAGTTTTTGTGAAAAAGACAAAGTTGGGCTCCCTTTTCCAAAAATTTCAACGGAAGGGGATTAATTTCAATTGAGAGCAAAGTGAAAGGTAGGGAGGGATTTCCTGTGGGCAAAACTTTCTCCTGACATCTTTTCTTCCAGTGCAGGAGTTTCCCTGGAGGTATTTTCCTTGCTGGAAATTCCTGGAACCAAGTGGTGGCCATGTTTCTTCTTTCACTTAAATTAAGTTGAGCTCCTGTCTCTCTTCGTTTTCTTCCCAAGAGACTGGAAGACCACTTTGGGAAGATGAGGTGTGGTGGATTCCCAACTCTGTTACTCCGAACCATACTTTCCTTTCTACATACACCGTCAACCTACTCCGAAAACCAGAGGTGGGAAAATAACATACACGGTGGTTGTGGTTGAGGTGGGGTGGGCACCGTGTCCCTCGTAAACAAGTTTGAAGTTTTAAAGGAAGAGAAAGTTTTACTTTCTCCAAAGTTGCCTTAAGTTTTTGCTCCGTTTGGTGAAGAGATCAAATCTCGGCCTGCGTCGCCTGTTGTGCGGTTTGTTCTTGTGGAAATCATGAGGACCACCACCAGGTACAAGAACTTTCTCCTGTTTAATTAAACCTCAACTCACATTTACCAGATTCGGGGGAAAGTTGACAAAAACCAAGTGGTGAAGAAAGTTTTGAAGGACGAAATACAGAAATTCCGGCAATATTTTCTCTTTTCTCCGTGTAGAATGTTCGACCTTTGACCCTCTCCCCGCCACAAAAAACGGGGGGAGGGGGGGGGGGGCGAGAAAGGTGGTGGAATTAGAGGAAGAAAAATGTGATTTCCTGCAGAAACTTCCTAATGTTTCCTAAACACGGCGCGATTCTAATTTTCTTTGTGTCCAAATGCGGAGTTAAGTAAGGGAAGCAGAGTTGGGAATTGACCTTTCTTTCCGTGCCCAAAAGTAGTTTCCGGCCAAAGTAGGTCTCGGTTCTGGACTTGTGGCCGAATCAAGGGAGGTTAATGTGATAAATAATCATCTCTCTCGTGCTCTATTTTTTATTTTTATGACTCCCAATCCATCCAAGTTCCAAACTTATTAAATTACAAAATCCTTTTGTGGTGGTTTCCTTTTAACAATTTTGGATTTCAAAAGAAAGTTGCGCGGAGACGCTTTGTGTGATTTTAAGACCCAAGCCCACAAGTTTTGAACCTCGGAAGACGATTTCAGGAAATCTAAAACTGATTTTATTCTTGCAAAAAGTTACCTCGCGTACAATTTAAGTTGATAATGAAAGTTTCTGGATAGAATTCCACGACTGTATTCTGGAAATGGACAAAAGGCGAAGCTCCTTAACGACTCCCCAAAACGGAAAATGTGGAGAAAGTAACATGCATGTGATCTTCTTCCAAAAGATTTTGCATAAGAATTTGCACAAAAGTGTACCAGGTTAATCAAAAACTTCTGCATCACGGAATTAAAATTTGAATTTCCCCGCGCTTTTGGACCAGCGCGGAATTTTACCCACGGGAGCGTCGTCAGGAATTTCGTTTCAAACGGTGTTGATTTACTCGAAATTTTGGTAATTTTCTGAAAAAAAAAAAACTGATGAAAGGATTTAAAAAAGTCTCAAAGGCGCAAAGTAGGAAGTTAACGAAAAAATGCTTAAGAACAAAGAAAAGTTTAAATTTCCCTCACAATTTCAAATGAAATTACGCGCCAGCTAGAACCAAACAAAGGGATTTTGCCTCATTTCACAAATTTGCACAAATGCGCAGGTTCTTTGGCCTACACTTTTGAAATTTTAAAATTACGCGCCGTAAAATCAAGGCTTCTACCTCTATTTGCACAATTCCCAAGCTCAACACTTCCTTCAATCAGAGACAGAGCTTCTTTTTACTTAAAAAAAAACCACTAATGAATCACTAATTGGAATGTTTCAGTCAATGGTAACTTAAAAGTGTAACTTTAAGGGTAAAATTAATTAGTTTAAGAATTAATTAAGGAATATCAGTGGGTACTTGATTTATTTTGTGAAAAAAAAAGGTTAGTACTAAGAATTAAAGGGGGGGGGGTATGATTAATCCAAAGAATTTTAATCAAAAATTGTGATGAGTTTTGTGATTTAGTTTTTTAAATTTTCAAAAAAAGAGTTTTTTTCAAAAAACGATTACAATTTTGCACTTTCCAGCTTATTTATTCACCTTCTGCGCGCGCAGCTCCCTAGTTCTCTGTCCTCAATTCCATGTAAAAATTACCATTTAATTAATTTGCTCAAGCAACCACTGTTATTCCTCATATTTTTTTTAGAATAATTTAAATCATTTTAGTTTCATTGGCGTTAATTTTAAGTTAATTATAAACACCACACTGATTTCAAACGCCTCGTCAACATTTTAACAAGAGATTTTACGAGTCATAGAAATTATTCCAATCAACTCTCTACTAGTCAATTAAAACTTAATCTTTAGAAAAAAACTTCAAAATTTAAAAAAGTTTTAAGTTTTACTTAAAATGACAAAAGGAATTCCATTATTCCTCCATGAATAAAACAAAATCCCAAATTAATAACAACAATTTCATTCGGTGTATCTCGGAAGGATTCGGAACTAGTCTCCTCTTTCCAGGAGTTCAATTGGGACTGGAAATGAAGGTTGCTGGAGAAAAAAGTAGTTGACGTCAAGTTCCTTTGGGAAAACGAGCTGGAAGTTCCGGAGAAGCTAAAAGGAGGAACACCAAATGCGGTCAAGTGAGGTCAAGGTCACAACTTCAGGAATCAGGGGCGTTTGTTACCTTGGCCACCGTGACACAAATTTCTTGGAATGCAAAGCGACGACCCGGACATTCCCTCCGCCCGAATCCAAAGTGGTAAAGGAGTTTTGGACGGTGGGGCAAGTAGGTCTGGATGGGGTCATCCCGGGTCACCAACCACCTCTCTGGAATAAACTCCTTGGCACGGTAGAAATTGGAATCCTGGAGACATGCGTACCAATGCTGACAGACGATCAGGGTCTGGACAAACGGGAAAAAGTAGAGTTAATTAAAAACTTAAATTTATCCCTTCAAAGACTGAAATTCAAAGAGATGTGAGTCTATTTTTAGAAAATTTAATCAAAACTCCGTTGTACTTCACAAAGTTCCAGGAATCCAGCGAGGATTTGGTGTCATCTCCTTTTAATTACTGGAACTCAGGTGGAAATGGAAACAGATCAAGGAGTTAACAACAACTTACTCTGTTAATTACATTTCAAAAGTAATTGAGGTCAAAGGGCTCGCCTACCCCAGAAAATGTCAAATTCCAACAGAAACTTGAAGCCAACAACGAAAAACTGAAAAAACGGATCAAGTATAGATGGGTCAACTTGGTGGTGGTTGACCTCATTTCGGAGGTCAAGCTCACTGGAGAGTTCGGAAATGAAACTGAAGACATTCTGAGCGCATTCTGGAAAAAGAAGCGGGAACTTTTGAAATTACTTACGTATGGAGGAATGTTGTAATTTTGAATTTGGATTTCTGACTCCATGAACCGTGCGAGGTTGGGCGTTGTCGGCGTAATTCGGAATGCCTCCTGGATACATGCTTTCAGGTACGGAACATTCTGGAGAGAATTCTCGTCAAATCCCGAGTCCTTCCGAGGTAAAACTTCTTTGAGCTCCTGGAATAATTTTGCTTCTACTTCCGGATGCCTCGAAATCCAATGGAGAGCTATGAGCGTTGAATTCTGGACCTGAAAACCAGGAACACTCCCATGAAAACCACAAAATTTAACGCATGCACACATGAAATTTAACACGAATACTGAAAATTTGTGTGGCCTTCCCACACTTACTGGTTCCATTGCAGCGAGAATGAGGTCACGGACAAGCGTTCGCCGGTCATTCTGGGAGAGTTGTTCCGCTTCTAAAATCGTTTTCAGTAGGCCACCAGCCGTGCCGTTTTTCACTTCCTCTTGGACCACTTCTGCAAAAATACTAAAACCATTTCACCTTTTTATTTTCTTTGCAACCAATGGCATAAAATTTTGTATAAAATTTGCAAAATTTGCGCGAAATGTTAGCGAGTGTGGGATACTTACTCGTACATTTCGTTTTCATATTTGACAAATTCATTCCAGACTTTGCTTGGGAAATACTTCCAGGTTGGGAATCCGTACATGCTCACTTGGAGTGCCTTGAAGTATTGGTGCGTGGCATGAATGAAGACGTCCATCTTCTGGGATTTCCTGGAATCCAGGAAATTCATCCTCTTGTTCAAGATGAACTTGGAAGAATCTACGGAAAACAAACAAGAGAGGTGGATTTAAACTTTCCCGCAATTCCTAAACCTCCTTTGCCACCAACTTTCAAAAGTGAGACGGAGAATCAAATCGTCAAAATTTTCAATCCGACTTGACCTGAGGTCACGCAGAACTTGAATAAAATCCGTCACGATTTCATCGCAACTGGTCACGTAGCTCAGGACGTAGGAATGATGATGAAGAGGGGCAATGCTGGATCGGAACTTTTTCCAGTCTTCACCCTGCCTATGACCAATGGAAATAAAAGTGAGGTCAAGGCCAAGGTCAAGCTCAAGGTCACTCACGAGTTGACAATCCCAACGGAGGAGTATCGGTCCGGTCGGGTTTTCCGATGCCTGGACACAATTTCCATTTCTGGCCTGTGGATACTTGCGGAACGGAGTACAGTCTCAATGTCATCCGCGTCGTAGAGGATGACCAGGGGGTAGTTCCAGTAGTGTTCCAGTTTCACAACACTCCCATACTCCTTCACAAGTACTAAACACAGAATCAAAATTTGGAAAAAATTTGTCAAAAACACTAAATTTGAAAAAAATTTCATACGTACGCTCGCTGGAGGCACGGAGATCGGAAGTGCCGACGCTCCTGGAGAGCATTGTGCCAAAAAATGGCCATGGAAAGGGTCCAGGCATTTCCTTTAATTCCTTCACTCCTTTCTTATCATGAGTCTCCAGTTGAACCGTGCTCGAGGCACGGAAGAGTCCATTGAAGATAATCGAGTGCTTCACGCCCTCTACCGGATTGGGGAACAAGGAAAAACGTTTTACAACTCACAACTTGCCCACCCATTTGAAATTATGAATGAAAACGGTTACCTAGGATTGCGTGCCAAAGGAGGAGGATGTGATGAACAAATTTGGTGAGTGAGTCCACGACGACCGTTCCATAGCGATCCCTTTCGTTTTCCTCCGCCATTTTGAAAATTTGAATCCTAGTTCATTTCCCTCCACTTTTCATTTCCAAATTCACGGGATTTGAGCACTGAAACTAAAAAATGGTCAACTTTGGATGGAATTGTGCTGTTCCTGCCACTGTTGTCGTCAAAATGCCAAAACTCCTTCCTACGCAGGGTGACGCAGATGGACGACGCCAGAGATGCGTTCCGTGTCCAATGACAATGGAAACTAAAACTTAAGTACTGGACGGGTTGGATTTTATGGTTTTGTTTACATGTTCCTAATCCTTTGGTGTCTCGTTTCGGCCTTTTATAAGAATGGGAAAAGGGGGGATGAGCTCCTAATTACACGCCCCAATCCTCCTTTTCTTCTTCTTTATTGTTTTCTGTCCAGAAATTCCCCGTGTCTTGTCTTGTCTACGTCTCTTTTTGGTCTAAAAGACACAACATCACACAGACAACAATGGGGGTGAGGATGCGGTGTTCTAGGTCCCAATTCCAAGGACTTTGTAACTGATTCCGTCTCGTAACTGAATGCCATCCAACTAAAAAAGACAAGACTTGCAAAAATATTTGTTTTGTTTGATAAAAGTGTCATCACATCACTTGACACTTATTGCTGGAAGCTGGAACATTGTCAGAGGGAATGTCATCCCACGCTATGAATTAAACTAATCAAATGACAACTAAGCATTTCCTTCCTTCCATCCCCAAACGCATTAATTCATCACCTCAAATCTGCAACTTATGCAACAAAAAACTACCAACAGGCCATCCGACGCGTCTTTCCCAACTTGGGAATTGGTAGAGACTGGGGGTTCCGTTTTGACCTCCCACGAGGTCATGTTGACCTTTAGCTTAAAAAGTGTCAATTTATACTTGAAAGTTTATTCGTGGAAGGAGAGAGTTAGATAAAATGCAATTGGTTCAAGTGGGACTGATTAATATAAAAAAAATAGAATGTTTTTATCCTCCAAAGTTAAGGATGGGCTTTATGGGTGTAAAGTAGCCCTAGTGAGGGAGATGCGAACTACATCTTCTCATCTGTTAACCCA
>JAQIWD010001322.1:0-13022 GCA_034694825.1 Anurida granaria
CTCTGTGTTTCCCTTATGGCATGGAGTTTTCTGTTGTGACACACATCGCTTGCACAGTCTTTGCTTAATATAGAGATTCTTGTAATTGAATTCATTCCAACTGTTTCCACCTTCATTACGGGAGAGACTTTGGGAATTCGGGGGAACAATGTGTGCCAGGCCTTGTTTCATTCCCAACCTTTTCTTCTGCTTGTGTGGAGAGTAGAACGGGATCAAAACTAATTAGGTTTACTCTGCTACACAACAGAAAAATACCTTGAGTGGTTGTGGGGAGGCGGTTAACAATGAACTGGAAATTAAAAATTATCGGAAGAATCAACTGAATCCGAATCCTACAACTTTACAATCCTTTTCCCGTCTTCTTAATTGGCCACACGCAGATTCGTAAAAATAGAAATCACTCTTTGAATCTGATCTCATCTAGTGGAAATCTTAAGAGGATTTCTATTAAACTCTTGAATTAAATTCATTACGAAATTTGAACAACTTGGATATCCAATTCTTTCAATTTTTGTGGGGGAATGTTTTATGAGCTGTATGCTGGCGCGCAAGAAAAGTTTGATGCGGGATATTAAATATCATAGAAGAGAAAATTCAATCAACTTAAACTTTCTTATTAAAACTTGGGAGGCTTGGAGAGGAGAGGCGTCCATTCCAATTCCAAACTTTGGCCACTTTCCCTCATCCCAGAGTTCAAGTAGAGTTTAATTTAATTTATCCCACGCCATAAAAATAATCATAACCTAAGAAGAAGCCTTATAAGACATTTAACGAAATTGGACTAACCCAATAAACCAATTAGTTTCTATTCCTCTTCAATCGTCCCACTCAACCCACCCAATTCCCTGGAAAACTGGAGTCTTTAACTGGGCGTGGGATTTTAGTGATATGGCTTTATCCCTTTTACTTTTATTAATCTCATCTTCATCTTTCCTTGAAGGAGGAAACCTAGGAAACATTTCCTAAAAGAAAGTTTTTATTTTTCTCTTCTACAGTTGATCTCGGAAGCATGAGAAACGCCCTCTTTGGATTTCATTCCAGGAAGCTCTTGAATACCCAGAGGTCGGAGGACAAGGTCGAATAGGGTGTTAATACTTAATTTTAGGTGCAACTCGGAATTAAATCGTATTGGAAAAGTATATAAATGTCGCCTTAAAGTGTATGTTTTGGACGAAGCGCGTTATGCGGATTGAAACCACTTTTCGATTAATGTCGGAAAATAGCGAGCATCGATTGGGAATTTAAATTGTCCAAATATCCTTCAAATTGGCTTTCTCGGTTTAGAATTGTAAAGGAAATGGAGTCATTAGGGTACTTTGGGGTCTTCCCCTCTTCTTTCTCATCGAGTGTCATGTTTTTGCCATTAAAATTATTCACAAAGGGAAAGTTTTCTCCTGTAAACTTTCTCCCTCGGTTTTTCATTACAAATCCGGCGGTTTTAGGGGCTCCGGTCGTATACTCTGTAATTATTTTAATCGGTCCCTGGAAAGTTGGTTCAAAGTGGACAAGGCATATAATTTCCATTCATAATTTATTTATGCCGAATTCGATCAGAGTTCGATTCTCTGTAGGAGTGGATTCCTAAACTGGATTGTGTTATGTTAGATTTCTATTTTACTAAAAAGTGGACCATGTTCCTTCATATTTCAGCTTGGCAGGTCAGGCAATTGAGGAAAAGGAGTAAATAATTCTCCATTTCAGTCCGATTCTTGATGAATTTCCAAGAGGAAAGAGTCGTAATCAATTATTAATTGGGGCAATTAATAATGGAGTGCTCTATTTTTAAAGAACTTTCCTCCTAATTCCCTTCTTGGAAGCTTGAATATTTTGAAGTATTTTCCCTATTATAACTTTTGTTAATTAAGGTCAGGTTCTGGGAAACGCTTGTTATTAGGGTAGCGTCGGATCCCACTTTTTGGAAACACGTTTTCCTGGACATTACTAATTAATGCCACGATCAAAAGTTTTTCATGGGGATTTTGTAAACTTGCCTAAAGTATCTATTCTCCCGTAATTAAAAATTAATTTGATATTTCTTTTGTCGTCCCTTTTCCAGCTAATCTGCTGGTACGCTGGGGAAGGCGTAGCTATATTTGCCACAAGTTCCAAACTTGAAGTAATTTATGTGTGAATTTATTGCTCATAATAACTTTCTTGGCTTTAGTATAGTCCTGAATCATGTCATGACCAGTGGACACGCAGCTTCAGGAGGCCACAGACCCCGTGTGACCCGGACAGGGTGTCCTACCCGTAATAGTTAAAGTTCCATTTTGTTTTGAATTAACTTATTTTTATGGGTTTGATATGAGTGAAACTTTTGAACTTCCGTTATTGGCTAATCCCAATCGGAGAAAGTAATACTGGGAGAGAAAAGTTTTCCCGAGACCTCTTCTTGTAGTCATAAGAGATGGATGATTAAATATTCATTGGCGGAAAAGACGGATGTCTATTGTCTGTCATAATATCATACATGTCCCAATTTATAATGCATAACTCACTTCCCCCAGCTAATACAACAATGTGGATCCGCCGGGAACTTTCTTTGTATCGCCATGTTATAGCAGCAAACCAAGCGAATCCTATTCACCGAAGGGAAAGCGTAGTTTCTTCTTTCGAAAAACTCTGACAGGATGCGCCCAAGAAGTGTCAGAAACTTAAATTTTAACACCGATTGACATATTTTTAGGATGAAACCTCAATGGAAACTTCCTACTCCAATTGTTCCTTTTAGCTTCCCGCACCAGTTAGCCAGGGTAGAATGGAAGTACTGAAATTATGATTGACTGACAATGGGCAACCTCAAAAGAACATCTTTGAGCTACTTGTCAACCCATGGCCTCTGCGTGCGGCCGAGTTTGTTTGGTTTGTTTGTATGATTCAAAGCGTTTTTGTTTAACAATGGGTAAGCAATTTCCATGATTACTGCAAGCTTTTCTATTTGCAGTGGAACTGCAAATGCCGGTAGATTGTTCGGTATGAAAGCTGTTTTGATGAAGGCAATTATGATAAACTGTTGAAAATAATACGTTTAAAACCTTCAACGGCAATAATTTATTCACGGTATTGAACTTGAGGGAAGAAGATTCACGTATTCAAATTTACTAGAATTTGGAGAGTTGCACAATGCAAAATAGCCACAGTTACATGAAAAAACAACCGAGGGATTATTAGCACATGCAATTCCGGTTTCAATGGCCACTTGACGTGTGATGAAAGCAAAGATTTTGGAATGAATTGAATCCTTGTCAAGTTGACAGTTTGTAAGAATTAGGTTGGTATTCCCTTATCAGGATCATTCAAATGGGGCTAATGGTTACCGAGTCATTTTGCCATTGAGATTGCCATGGGGGGTGAGAGAACAAAGGAGAGGTGATCTGTCTTGCATCAGAAGGACGCAATGATGGAGATCCAAAAGTCGTCAGGGATTTTTATCCAGCGATTTTGAGATTTAGAGCTCCAGTCCGAACTCCGGTCAGAATGTTCGGAAATTAAGAACCTAGAATCAGGGACCATTACATGACATTTGGAGGCACGGACCCTGATTCCAGTCGGTCTGATTGAGTTATATTCCAGTGGTCCAAGTAGTACTGGGCGGAGTGTGTCCTATCATTCCTCTCCCGTTCTGTTCCAGTGGACAATGTTTGGTTAATCCTTGAGTAATCGGGACTGGAACGGAAGAGGAGAAAGTAAGTTTTTGGAACTGGAGAAGTAAGAAGTGCTTTCCCTTCCCTCCTATTACTCTAATGAGTTTTTCTTTCTCTGGCTCTTCACTTCCAAAGTCTTTCAATCGTTCCGGTTTGGCTAACTTCCCAATCTCTGGAATGAACTGAATGAGTAAATAAGACGTAATTTATGGGATAGGAGGCTTTCCACCCTTTTCTACCCAAAGAGAAAAGAGGTTCAAGAGAAAGTGGGAGCAGCAATATATAATGGGATCATCACCTCTACTGAAACCAATCCAATCAAATCCATTATTAAATTAAAAACTAAACCCACCAAGAGGGGGCGGGGGCGGGGGGGAGGAAGAAGGAAAGCATCCGGAAAACAGCACAAAGTTAACCACCAAAATACCCACCCTCACACACTTATTTCCACGCTGAAATCCGTCAAATTCAATCCCAAACTGAATGAAATTATGGCGGGTATCTTGCACGTGTAAGTATAGAAATATAGATACTATAGTGTAATTTGTATATAATTTTCTGCATCTAGTCTGTTGCTGTCTGAGTTCAATGTGCCATGGTAGTTTTGCGGCCACATGGCTATCCCATGAACCCCAACTATCGGAGCTGTCCGCGGTGGTTAAAAAGAGTGAGGATTGAAGCTAATTCATAAGATCCACTCAGTTCTTTAACATTCATTTTGAATGGGTCCCTCAACGGAATTAAGTGCTCTTTGTTCATTTAAATCATTCCATTTAATAAGGTTACTACAAAGTCGTATACTGCCAAATATTAAACAAAGGTGGTGGTGGTGGTGGGTTAATGGCGCTTCAAAAGGAGACTACTTTCCGAAATTAAATGACGCGCGGAACAGGGGTGGTAGGGGTAACAAATGGATTTCCATTTAATTAAACTTCTTCATTTTATGAGATGAGCCAAATCGATCACCCGTCTTTAATTATTTGCCAAAATTAATTGGTCGCTGAACTTAATTTTCGGTAATCTCAATTCAACTCTTGAAATGGGTACCCTAAAAACCTTCTCCAATGGGAGAAAGTGCAGAAAAAGTAACGACAGAGAACGGCCGAAATGGAAGTTCTTCTGGTTTCCTCCAATTTGTCCTTTCTTTTTAATAAAACTGAAGATTAATTAGGCGGATGCTGGTGGTGGTGGTGTAGAGGAGGCAGCTGATGGGAAATTCAATCAGACTTTGTAATCGGAAAATGCATCCAGATAATCATTTAATTTCTATTCAGAAGGAATGAAGGAGCAGCTTAAACTGGCCAGCATCAGAACAACCAAACCAAAGCCCACGCGCCACGCCTTGTTTCCCTGAGATTCATTTCCCCTTATTTCGCTTTTTCATTTTGGTAATGGGCAGCTGCCTCGTTCCTGGCAGAGCCCAAATGTCACGTCATGTCAAGTTATGTTAGCCCGTAGCCAAGCCTAGAACACCACAAGTTCCCTGGGACTTACTATGATTTTCGCATTACTTTGATTCATTCCATTTTCCTTTTCCCATATTGAAAAATAACTTTTCCAGATCCTGCACCCACTGCTGCTGTTTATTTAATACGTTTCCCACCCCTGCATACAAATTGGTTTTCAAACGGGGTGGAATGCATCAAGCGAGCTGGCCACAAGTTTTAATAGCAACGCTGAAACTAAACAGGAATTTTGCTGGAAATTGGCCGTAAAGCTTCGTTGGAGATGAAGAATTAGACAAGGAGTGACTTGTTTGTGTGGGTAATTTTGGTGATGACAATGAAAAGAAGGGGCAGGTGGGCCTTTTAGCAGTTTCGTTAATGATGGTTACACAACAATATTTGGAGCCTCATTTCCATTGTCATGAAATGAAATCCAAGCTATTCTGCCTGATTTGCGGTGTAATTATTTACCATTATTTTTGTCCGAGTCGAGGCCACCCCCATTGTATTGATTCCATTGAATGGGTTCCCGCAAGTTCATTCATTCCCACAGCCTTTTTGTTGCCTTTTAGTATGTGTGGAACGCTTCTGAAAATCTCTGCCATTGGAAGGTCCTTAGTATTGCATTTTGGGGGATATTAAAGGATTTACAGGGAAATACGCAGCTGCCAATTGGTGGTAGTGAAAGGAAGAAAGTTGTCCAATTTCTATAAACTCTTGTGGTTTTCTTAATGAAGGAAGGGGGGGGGGTACTTGATGACTTAGGAGGGGAAGAAGGACTAATTAGAGTCCTTATAAAGGAACTCTTCATATCCGTTCATTTAATTGGGACAGGAAAAGGATTTAGCTCCAGACCAACTTTCTCCAAGTTTCTCCTATAAATCACAGTCCATGAAAAGGGAGCGGGCAGTTGGTGACTCTCAAACAGATTTTTCATTAATGAAAATTTATTTACTACTCCTTATTTCCCCGGAATTGCTCCACATTTCGCAATATTTTTTAAAACCAAAGTTGTGGTTTTGCGATGCGATAACACAATACGTAGAAATGAATGGCGGTTTTTACTCGGACATACCCGTTCCTGGTAAATAAGTTTTATGATTTCATACATTCCGTACATCCAAAATGAATTGGAATTCCGGTTTACATGGATTATGGCATCGGAGAATGGTGGAGTGTAGTGGTTTTTAGGGATTAAGTTCTAAGAATGCTCCCATCCCATTGTATTGTGTTCACGGAGAATCTCCTTTTCCAATCTTCTATCTAGTGGTGTGCCCAACTGGGCCCTTGTTCCTATTCTTCTGTTCTCTTTTCAAGTTGAAGCAATTAAGCTTAATTGGACGACTCATTATTCGACGAATTAAGTTAATTGGGGAGTTTTTAATTGGAATTGCTTCTATTCTCTCCGCTTTCTCCTCTTCCATCCCAATCCCAGCTTTGGTTCCCCGATTCCAGAAAGGCAGAACATGGATTCTGGAGAGACTACGGACAGAGAGGGATAGGGCCATGGCCCACCTTTCAATCCGAAATACCCGGGTAGGAGAAGCTTAACTCCGAATTTCCGTCGGCCAAAAGAGTGGGAATGGCAGGAGTAATTATGCCCTGCCTCCAGTAATTAGTGTGTGCAAATTTTAGGAATCCAACAATTGCGACAGGCCAAAAGCTTCGAATCATTAGACTTGAGTCCCCCATGGTCATTAAGAACGAGGGAAGTGGAGGGCCAATGGCATTCATTCCTCTCCGAATTCTGGCAACTTAATTAGAGACAGAGAGACTCAAGAGGGTATTATTGGTGGTGGTCCCAGTTTCTCCATTGAGTTAACGAACCTAATTAATTTAGTAGAAGAGGCCCTCTGCCGTACGAGGGCCCACCGTACCCATACCCCATACCCTTCCTTCCCCTTCGACCTGCTGGAAAAGAGACCAAAGTTTTAAGTCAACTTGTCCAGGGAATCCCAAGCCAGGGCTGACTTTCTCCAGGGGACTTTCACTACTCTCCTCCTCCTCCAGTCCCACGTTCTCCAGCCCCACTTTCCGGGTGAGTCCAATTAGACTGATGGGATGGATGGGTTTAAACTCTGCGTTATTCTCCTCTCTAATCTAATTTCCAACCTCTCGTAATGTAATTAAAATGGGATACAATTAAGGTAATTGTTCTCTAATTACGCTATACAAAGGAGGGACGAGGGACTTACGGCCACCATTACCAGGGAAACTTAAGGTGAATTAATGTCTCTGTTACTTTCTCCCTGGGTCCTCCATGGGGCCTTGGGTTGGGGAAGCTCTCCATTTCCACTTTCCGGATGAAATTCCCCAATGGTAAAAGGAAGCAGAGGAGGATTCCTTAAAAAATTGGCTCTAAAAGGATCCCCAGTGGTAGGAAGTTTGTTTTAGATAAAAATGGAGACTGGAAGTGAAAAAGGAGCCAAGAGAAAGTCATCGAATTGATTAAGCTGAAAGCCTTTTTCATTAGGAAAATTGGGAATGAAGAAATTTGGAGAAAGTGCACCCCTGCAAGACCCAGCGACAGGAGAGGACTTATCCGCACCGCTTCCCCAAAGTGTTAAACGGTCCTAAGGTGCGCCGTGTTTAAATCACTTTCTAACCGACATTGTTGAGATTTAATATCCATGGCCAAAATTTTCCAATAATTTCCAGGCATCTCCATCACACATGTCGAAATTGGAGTAATTGGACGAGGCGGGTGGGTGACTTTGGCCGGCCATTATCTAAACTGGTTCTTTATTAAGTTAATGCGAGTCCGTGGTAATGCAATCAACTAACTGGAGGGAGGGACTTTCCCTGCATCATCCCAATTGGGAAGATAACTTTCCAGAACTCCAGAAGTAAGTGGAGTGGGAAAACTTTTTCATTCCACCACCAACTTCCAGCCCTGAGATATTGGAGAGTTTTAGCGAAATTACTTTTGTTAATAAAATATTACATTATGACACGGTTAATAAAGTTAATTCTTGAGGTTAGTGAAATTGGATTGGATTGGTGGGGGGGGGGGGGGGTATTTCCAAGAGACACTCCAAGGAATGACTTCCTATGATCCAAGTCATAAATCAATTTCAAACTGATCAAACATTTAAAGGACCATGCGACCAGTTGGGTTGTGCGTATCCTTTCTGTAATTGCTTTAGTCAGTTCACCTTTCAAAATAAATTGGATTGTTGTTCCCATACCACAGGTTTCGTTTGGGATTTTGGCACTTTTCAGAGTGAAAATTGTTGTTTTTGCTGGAAAACATTCTTGGAAAATGGAGATTCCATGGGGATAAAGGCACCTTCTATGTATGAAAAAGTTGAAACCCCCTATGGACTCTGCCATCTTACGATCTTCACTTTAATTGCCATGTTGGTTTCCTTTTAAATTTATGGGCCGGATTCTAAGATGATGGGATTAAAGAGATTAAAAAATGCTCTGATTCATCCGACAATTTATGATGATTGGTGAAGAGTGAAGACAATGGGAATAAGAATTGGATCTTTTGTCAACCTCAGTTATAATTATCCTTCAAAAACATTCCTTTCCTCCATGGTCCATAATTAAAGATTCACAATTTCATTCTCCAGCGCCTCAACCACAGGAACAACTGTACAATTTTTCAGATCGATATACGAAAACCACAAGATCCAATCGAGTAACAGCAGGATCCTGTAATTGCTTAATTGTGGCCAAACCACAACCATTCCATTCCACTTACCCCTTCTTGTTGATGAACCCGTTTTCATTTTCATTGGAGTGTTGTCAAATGGGCCTACAATTAATTGGCAACAATTAAATTCCCCAAACATACACAAATGGAAATGAAGAAAGGATGTTTTCTGTTCATATGTTTTATTTTTATTTATTTTATAACGAATGCATATCCATCCTCTCATCGTCATAGATTTATGATCCTCTCCTTTGCTGCTGCTGCTGTGGTCGTTATTACTTTAGATACAGTTGGACTAATTAGTGATTGCTTACATGATTCATAGATACAAAACAATAACAATGTGGTCATGTGGCTTTGTTCTGACACAACAAAGGGTTAAGGGTTCCTTTGTACCACGACGACGACGGGTGTGGCTTCATTTTCTATACCAACCAATCAATATTCATACGAGAAGAGACGCGTCACTTGATTTTGCATTGCAGAAAGGGGGAATAGCGTCTACTAATAAAATAAACTAAAAACTAAAACTAAAAGATTAAAAACAATGAACCAGGAGCTCGTAAACCTAGGAAAATAAAAAAAAGTTTTGTTGAATAATTAATCGTGGATGATAATAATAGGAACATGATTTTCTTTGTGTCTGATGAGAGGCATGTCTTGGAGTATCAATAAATTGTACCCTCCTTGCTTGTTCGGGTGACAAAATGCCACCAACGCCTTTCCTCCTTCCGTCACTGCTTAACTTAAATGTAGACCTTACTATAAATGCTCATTAAATGCTCTTCCTCCTGTAAGTTAAGTGTTTTCTAGAATTACTGTGCAGATGTGTAGGTTACTAGATAACAAATAAAATATAGTTAACAAGGAATATCTTTGTACAAAATCCAGAATCCAAGAGCCTTCCATTTCCAACCCACGGGATTGGGGAATTATAATTAATTCTGGTGAAGCCATTTTGGTAAGTAAACAGAATTAAAAATTCAATTACTTGAGGTGGGCAATGACACATCATGCCAACAACAACAACCGCCCGAATCCCTGAGTGGAATACACAATTAGCAGTGGGGACTATTTGCTATTGTTGTTACTGGGTCCAACAAGGTCTTTGTAAAAATTAATTTGCCAATTGGATTCCTAATGAAATCCCCAGAGGGGGGCAGAAGAGGCACAGTAATGGGAGCCATTTGGTCAGGATGGATGGGCAACGGTGATTTCGGGGGAACATATGAGGTGTTTGACCTCTGGTTGGTGGGTCTATTGGGACATCTGACCTCTTTGCCTGCCTGGGACACTTCACATGGTAAATGAAGCTGGAGTGGATGAATTATTTGAGGGTCGTGAGGAATTTTGGAAAGCGTCGTCGTGCCTTCTCCAGGAGGTCCTATTCCGATTCCACCGTTGTTCCGTCCCCCGTCGGTCAATGGGACAGGAATTGAATTGAAAAATAATCATAATTTATATCCCACTAATTCCTCCTCATCCTGGACAATTTCTTCTGCTACATCTGAAACACAAACAATAATCAAAAATTAGGAAAAGTGCTTCAACCAATCCAGCTCCTTGGCTGAATATTTTTATGGAGGAAATATGAAAGAAGCGTCTGGTTTCTGGCATTATTCTACAAAAACGGATTAAATATTCTGGTCAGAGTGCATTTCCTCCTGAGGAAGTCATTTCCTGTCTTCATTTTTGCATCTTGTTATGACCTCACATCCTGTTTCCAGTCTAAGCTATTGTAGCAGCAGCCAATCAGTTCGGCCACAAGTAGGCATAACGCAGTCCCACTTTGTCTGTCTTACTCGAGGCATCGCAGTGGTAGCTAACGCAGGGGTGTGAATGATATAATTTCAGAGGGACATAATAAGCAGCCTTAGAACCACTTAATTCCAGGGACGGTGGGAACTTACACTCCTGGCAAAGTGAGCAGCTGAATGAATTGACTAATAAGTGCGTGTGGATTTTGAATGAGGGACGACAAAGAAATCAGTCACGGGAAACAAGGTTACTCCAATGCTTCCCTGGTTTCTCTTTCTCCCCACATCCGGAACGAACACTTGATTCTGATTTCCACGTTTCGATACCAAGTGTCCCCCATGATACACAAAAGGGCGGTGGGACAGAACCCATGAACCCACATCACGAGTCCAAAACAACCCCTTCGTCCCACCCAATTTAATCCCAAGGGTGACTCGGATTTAAAATTGGGCGGAAGCGTCGTAGTGATTCGATCCGCTCCGAATTTGATCACTGCCACTCAAAGGACAATGAATTCCTTCAAGAGGCTACTGGAGGTGAGGCCTGGAGGCATAAAAAGGAAACCCTGGATTTAATTGAATTAAACCCGAGTTGGGAGAAATTGGTCCTTTTGAGGGAATAAAGGCTGGTGGGAGGCCAGGAATCCCGGTGTCCAGCAGCTTCTCCAGGGGTCACATCCATATCAGTTCCCTAACGATTTAATTTAACGGTTCTCCCCATGAGTCAATTTATCAAATTAAATTTTAACAATTCCTCCAACTTTTATCCTTCTCACGGTGGTGGTGCTGGATGGCTGCATGAGCTGAATTCTAAAAAATCTCCTCCATAATTTCCTTCCCCTTGTGCCCTGTCATTCTGTCCAAAACAATGAGTCATTAATCCAGACAAGTTAAACCAAAGAATCCCAGATTCTCTTCACAGCATCCCACCAACCAAAGAGATCCGAAGAAAGTTAAATCCAGTCCCGGAATTATGAGTAGACAAGACAAGAATCCTTTCCCAAGCCCCACAGCAGGAGCATAACTTGACAAGACAGAAAAAGAAAAAGAAAGGACAAGAATTGACTCCTTTCCCCTTGGAGTCTTGCACTCACAGTATCCAGAGCCCCACTGGACAATAACCATAAATTAGGTCCTGGTTTGAGACAAGGGGTGTCGGACGAGGGGGGTCCAACCCAGGGCACATGAAATCAAATTAGGACTCGGGGAGGACGGAAATGACAGAGAGGATGACAATGACCATCTTTTTATCCCTTGACGACCAATGTGTCCCAGGTCGGGGAATTACCAAAGGGTAGGGGGTAAGTGCTTTATGGACCAGAGAAAAGACGCTTCCCAGGGCTAGGGATGGGGAATAAGGCCTGAGAGATTAAAAATGACAAAGGGAATCAGAGGGCATACAAAGGGACGTAATTGGCCACACAGGATCCAGGAAGGGTCATCTGGAGGGGGTACTTTATCAATCACCGGCAGAGGGCTGGGACTGTCGACCCCTTGCCGGGTTCTCAACCTCCCTTCAATTAACCTCTGGGTCACTTCTAGGTCAAGGTTCGAGAGTTCAGTCCTGCCTCGCCCAATTAAAATTAAACTTCAGCTCCAGCGTCAAAGAAGCGTAGCACACAAGAACTTTTTTTGACATCTTGAAAGAAAATTAGACCCAGTTAGGGCGGTGGGTCGAACTTATAGTCGCATCTCCTAATTATGACTCTTTAGAGGAAAAAGTGAGACACACAAGGGGTTCTTTTGTGTCAGTTAATTATGAAAAATTAGAATCTACACTTGGCGAAAAAGTCTTTTTAATCAACTCCTTTTTAAATTTCATTCCGAGCAGGTAAACACGCTGCCCAAGTCATCGCTGCTCCAACAACCCAAAGTTTGCCATTTTTTGGAGCTAACTTAGCAAACCCTCCTCTTGCCTACTTAAGTCTTCACCTCTGCCGACTTTCCCTTTACGAATCCCATTTTGCAAATTAATTATTAGTATTAGCTTAATTATAGTAGACAAGAGAACTTTCCGTCCTGTGTGCTCATGAGGCTGAAGGGTTGATAGAGCCCTTTCTTTCCTCCTCCACTCCTGACTTAATTAAACATCAAAAAGAAGGGCTGTTAATCAAAACAAGTGTTTTTGGCAGATGCAGAATGAGAATAATAAATACATATAATAGATGGGTAAACATTCGCCTACTGCTCCCGGTTTGTTTGCCTCTTAAAACTATTTACTACGCCCAAGCCAAGTCCTCCTCGTACTAACATGCTTTCCCTTAAATCAACATCCCACATGTTACGAAAACTTAATTATTATTAATTTTATTACGCATTAGCCCTTCCACACAGAATGCGACGTGGCTCTTTCCTTCCACTTCCAGTCCACCCACTGCAAAAGACAGCTTGCCCTCTGACATTTATGCCCAACAACAAAACTAATTAAATAACTTTATACTAACAAGGGAACCACACCAAAGGTGACACGCAGATCTTAACCATTGTCATATATGTGATAGAGCAGACTAATCTA
>JAQIWD010001323.1:0-13013 GCA_034694825.1 Anurida granaria
CTCTAACCAACCACTTTACTGTTGTCCTTGTGCCTTGCCTTTCTGGGTGAAAGCATTTTATTTTCCTTTCTCCTCTTCGCTCCTCACTTTACTTCAAATAAACACGCAGTTCATCCCAAATTTTCCATTCTGGTCGAGTCATGTTTAGAATTCTTTGAGCTCCCAACATGGCATTTCCACAAATAAGTTGGTGCTTGGTATTGGCAGAGGTGAAGTTTCGTAATTTTGGGAAATTCGGGCAGGATCGAGGCGGACAAGGAGAGAGTGAAAGTACGAAGGCGTCCTTTCTTCATTAAAGTAACCTAAAATTCAGTTAATTAAGGAGCAGAGGCAATATCGAAAGCAAGCGGATAACTCATTCGGGCCTGTCTAACCACCAATAATTTAATAGTCAATAATATCGAGTTTTCCATCGGGTCGACACGACTTCTTAAATTCAACAACCTTTATTAGAACCATGACACCAAATTCTGCATTCCCGTTTCAACCCTTCTTCTGGCAGCATCAGGAAACTTACCAGGCAATGTTGGTAACGAACTTCCAGCATTTTACAGCCTCTTTGGAACTCAAGGAAATTCTACGCGCACGGTAAGGAAATTCAATCACTTTTACATGGTTTTGTTATTATCTGTCCCTCAACCACCTTAAAAGGCTTCCTAAGCTAAGCTTATAAGTTAGCTCCTAAATTCAGGAAAAGGTCAAGGGTGGTCAGGCATATTTTGGAAATAGGAATTGAAAATCCAATTTCACTGGCACAAACCTTCGTTTTCCGAGCGTTACATTATGCAATTACTTTCATTTTCACTCCAATTCGCTCGAGACTCTATACAACGTATCCATCGTGACCCCTAGAGGTCACTGGTAAAAAGTTTAACTTTTTTGCTATTTTACGCTTGACATGATAATTTGACGACTAGGGGTCGAACTGATGTCACGAGTAAACCCTAAACTAATCAGCAGTAGTCAAAGTTACAAGGAAATCGAAGCCCTCACACCATCACCCCATCGGAGTAATAGGACAATTAATTCTGCCGAACTAATCAGGAGAGCTAAGGGTTCCCGCTCCGGCAGCATCAGCACCATAATTCTTCCCACTCCTGAAACTTCCCAAACTTCCCAACAGGAAATTGACAATTACAATATCCTGACCTTTGAAGAGGAATTGGCAAGATTGGAACTAGAGGCGTCCAATGACCTCGTCTACAATGCATTAGGCTCTTTCCAGCTAAATCCGACATCCCGGGATAGTGCGTTTGAGCCCCACGTCCATAATGTGGACATAATTGGCCCAAGGGGAAAGTATACAGTGCGTAGTGCTAAAGTGCGTGACTCGGCAGACTACCATCGATATGTTCGACGACCCCGGGAGACTTATGATGAAGGAAATCTTGGCGGGGATGAGGGGACTGGTGTGAGAGACAGTGGGATTTCTTCAGCCAATACTACTGGCTACCCCGCCTCTTCCGGCGCCTTTGTTGTAGAACCGCGAAACTATGACATTGAGTCTGAAAATGTGACCAAGAGACAATACGAATTGGATGACCTCCAAGAATCTGTGGGTGACATGGATATGGAAACTGATTTGAATGAAATGGAGGCAATTAGGTCAGTCAAGTTGCAAGTGAATGGGGCCATCGGGGGCACAGAAGGAAAGGAGGTCAGTGGGGGTGGTCGTGCCGGAACTTCGGCACAACGGCGACATCACAACCCCAGGCAAAAATACCTTCGGAGCGATCCATCAATTCATGGTAAGTAGGAAGTAATGGTGTCCAAAGGCGTCGATCAACTGGTGATTCCCTTCGTATTTGATTTTAGCGAATGCCGACCCCAGCGTCCTCCGATCCGAATTACTGTCCGCAGTTGAGCAAAACAAGGTGGACAGAGTCCGGAACATTCTGAATGCAGGGATTGACCCCAACTCCGTTTGCGACGAGAAGGGTCGATGGCCACTCCACATTGCGTGCTTACTCGGACTTCCATCTATTGTAATCACCCGGAATTACTGGAAACAGAATACTAAAAGCGACACTAATTAGAGTCCCTTCTTTCAGGCAAAGTTACTTCTGGACCATGGAGCTCAAAAGGACCAACCGGATACGTCCCTCGAAAGGACACCGCTGCTCTATGCCGCCGCCACTTCAAAGGACACGGTCCAAGTCCTTCTCAGTTACCGGGCGGATATTCACGCCAAGAATAAATTCGGAGCGACAGCATTGCATTATGCAGCAGGGGCAGGTAAGTGTTTGCATGACGCCATAATTGCTTTTGAGATCCGGAACACGATGCCTCTCGTAACGTAGGTCAAGGTGACTGCTGCCGCCTCCTTGCATCTTCCGGATGTGACGTGAATGGGAGAGATGGACAAAAAATGACGCCTTTACTCGTAAGATTTAAAATTCTTATAGAAATGTGGACGTGATGAATTCATATACTGAGAAGGGGTGAATTCAATTAATTTATATTGAAAGTAGATGGCGGCCAGGGTGGATGATACATGGAGCATTGACGTAAGTACCACTTTGCGGAGATGCATGCATACCAGATTCTGCACTTAACAATGGGCTGTGTGAATTTCGTGTTTTCTAAACACATTTGTTCTTTTTCTTGACAAAATGCTTCACTTCCGTTATCCTAAAAAAAAGGCAGTAGAATGTATGCATAGGAGAAAGGAAGTGAAATCATTTATTAATCGACTATCGATTTCCATCTGGAAGTTAGGTGACATCATCCGATGAT
Source organism: Anurida granaria (assembly GCA_034694825.1). Lineage (NCBI taxonomy): Eukaryota > Metazoa > Arthropoda > Collembola > Poduromorpha > Neanuridae > Anurida > Anurida granaria. The sequence continues at coordinate 2,737 of JAQIWD010001323.1, forward strand.
CGGCTTATTCCGTTTAATATGAATATCTCTCGAGGCTCAACTCCTTTCTGTCAGAATTGGAGAGACCTGCTGATCAATATTTCGGAATCGACAAGTAGGTGACATAAATTCGGAATCATTGAGCTCCCTATCCGAGTCTTTATGAGACAAAAACTCGCAATTTTTTTTTATTGTGTAATATTCTATACCATTTCTTTGTCAGAAGGCAAGACAATTTATGATTTCGCCAGGAGAAAGCTGTTTGGGAGGATAATTGAAATTGGAATTGGAATCCCCTGCGGGCCTGTTCAACGTCCTTCAATCATGATTTCATGAACTCTCCGCCTTGATTTTGTGTCAATGCGGAGGCATGGGGATAGTAGTGCCGCAGTCCTTGCGATGATGACAGGCTACCCGGAGCGACATAAATACTTTAATCACTATAAATTTTAATCCCTCCAGAGTCCAGAGAGCCTCTGTAATCATTCTAATGACGTGTGTCATTTTTGGTTTTCGCCCATTCTTTTTCCCGGTATCCCGCTGCCACTCAAGCGTCGAAAACAAAGGAAATGTCCATGGAAAGCATGACCTCCATATTTTAAACATAGGATTATTGATCCCTCGTGCAGTTGATACGTGTATCGAATAATATAAATGTATAAAGTGAATTCGACGCTAACTTGTCGTTAAATATTTTCACCGTATAAATGTGTAAAATGGGGGGAACTCGACCCCAAAACATGTCTCCGCATGACCGCTAATTTGAACTGATAATTTCTAAGGTTTTGCTTGAATATGGAGGGGACATCCATTCTCAGGACTGCTTCGGGAAAACTGCCCTCCACCATGCCGCTGAGACTTGTGAAGGAATCGAGTCTGATTACGGGAAAATGGGCTCAACATTTCGGAAGTTGGTTTCTGCTGGCATCACGGTAAATGCCGTAGACCACGGCGGAAAGACGGCCCTCTACTATGCAATTCAGGCAAGTGATCTTTGTACTCAGTTGCCAGTGTTTGCGTGATGATGAGCAGAAAAACTCCATTACGCCTGTAATCCACTGGACTGATTCCCTTAATTTGTCTTGACAGACAGGGTCAGAGGATGCCGTCATGATTTTGTATGAACTCGGGGCAGAACTTTTGGATGGGATGTCACTGCTGACAATGTCCAAAAAATTCCCCCACCAAATCCCACCTTTCCTGGACAAGTGCGTCTCTTCCAACATTGAGAACTGTGACCCAGAATCCAAGCAGTTTTACATTCAATTCGACTACACTTGCCTCACGCTCTTCCCAAAGGACATTCCCAATGACAAAGTACTCAGCCTCCAGAATCGAGAGGAGACAGAGTCAATTCTCCGGGAAATGGGCGTCCTCCATGGCCTTACTCGATGTAGGGACTCGAGCATCCTTAGTCATCCCGTCTGTGAGAGTCTCCTTCGCCTCAAATGGAAGAAAGTCAAGTGAGAGAGGTGGTGATGAAAGAGATTTCCAAGGTCATGACCCAATGATTTCTGACCTTTCCAGATGGTATTTATACCTGGACATGCTCCTCTTCGCTGTTTTCCTAGCCTTTCTCACCGCAGTCATTTTTATGGAGTACGAGGAAGACAGTCCAAGAATCGATGTACCTGAGAATTCCACATTGGAAACGGACACCATGATGGACAAGGACTACACCGCCACTTCTCATATAACTGGGCATGAGCGATACTGCATGGACGGTTCGAGGAATATTGTAAGCTCATGTTGCTGAGCATTACGACGACGCCTCATGCTTTTCCGAAATAATTGCTTACAAAACCTCTTGGTTCGCTACAGGTCGTGTGGTCAATCCTGTGGGTTCTAACGGCAGGGATTGGGATTCGGGAGATGATTCAGTTGATCCAAGCCCCACTTCATTACGTCGTCCAAGTAAATCCGAATGTTAATGCAATTTTGCAGTATTACACGCTGCTAGCCAAGTGATGGTTCCATGAAATTTAGGTTGATAACATTCTGGAACTCGTCCTGGTCTCAAGCGTCGTTCTTCTGTCATTGGCCGAATGCGGTGTAAGAAGTTTCGTAGGAGCCAGGGATCATTTTGCAGCCGTTTGTCTCATTGTCGGGTGGACAATTCAGGTAACGTTGAACAATTCAATTCAAGTGACCTGACTGAAAAGTCGCTTGAATATTTTATGTCTGGAAATAATCACTAACAGGTTACCCTTTACGGGAAAATCCCAGTGTTTGGTGTCTATATTCGGTAAGAATGAACTTGCGTTCATTGTTAGTGGAGATTCTCTAAATGTTTGTCGTGTAGTAATTGACCTTCTTGTGTGGTTTCAGGATGTTTGCAGCTGTTTCGCAGAATAGTAAGTGAATCCGTATCACACCGGCTCCATTTGTATTTTTTTAGTTATTTTGAACTGAACAGTTTCTAAATGATAATTTACCATTTTCAGTCCTAAAATGCATGTTTACATATCTGGGTCTTTTGTTCGCCTTCAGTCTGACGCTCCACTTTCTATTTCGAACGCAAAAAGACTTTGACAGCGTCGGCTTCACTTTCCTCAAGGTAAGAATTTACGCGACATTGTTCAGACAATGCGGCGTTCATTTTTTTATGCCTCCATTCCAGACATTTGCAATGATGATCGGGGAGGTTGACCTTGCAAGGACGTTTATTGACTCCAGAATGAAGAATGCGGTTATTGTGCCCTTTACGAGCCACCTTGTTGTTGCCCTCTTTATTATTTTTATTTCCATAATACTCTCGAGCTTATTCATTGCTTTAGCAGTGAATGACATTAGTAGCATGCAAAGGGAAGGTAAGGGGACAAAAGTCATTTCAAACGTCACCCCTGAGATCATGACCTTTAATCTTCATTTCCCCCAACAGGGGAATACATGCAATTGGTCCAACAAGTAAAAGTATCCAGTCAACTGGAAGACGCGCTCCAGAAAAGGAGTCTCCTCTACCCACAGTTTGGGATGCGTGACATCCGATCCCTTCATCAGCGCAAGGGCGTAATATTTCCAAATCTAAAGGACCATGGGAAACTGAGCAAGGATGCTCTGGAAATAGTCCTGCTACAACATGCAAAAAGATTGGATCCAGTTCGGAGCGGAATTGTCCAGGCCACCCTCCCAGAACTCGTGGGGCCAGGACCCACATCAACCAAGGCCCCCAATGAACTCAACGCTGATGACGTTTGGCAGAAACTAAAGGAAGGAATGGAAAAGTGAGTGAGCGAGGAGGGGGAGTTGAAGAACTGATGAACTGACCAGTCCCGTAATTTTCAGATATTCCCAGGATACAGACAGGCGACTGGTACAAATGAACAAAGACATGAAGAGCCAACTGGGTTCGAGTTCACTAGCCCGAGAAGTCCTCCTGATCAAGAGTCAACTGGAGGATATGAATACTTGTCTCCGGGAATTAAGTGTGATTGTGAAAACTATGGCCGACAGAAGTTTTCACGGTGAGTCACCAACCCCGAATTTCGAACCACGGAAGAAGGGGAAGAAAGGATACGGGGATGACCGCTCGTTGCAGCAAAGTTCAAGTCCAGAAGGAGTACTTGCTTCAGTAGTGGCAAGTCCGTCAGAAATCGAAACAATGTCCACAGAAAGTACTGGGAATAAAACTCCAATCATTGGCGGCGAGGAAGGTTGTAAAAATTCCAAATAGAAATCCGGGACAAGAAGATCTCTCTCTGGAAGTAGAATCCGATTTTCAATGCATAATTGTTTTCTTCATACTAGTTTATTAAATTAAGGTAATTTACTAGCAGGGCAAACATCAATTAACGTGGTATTAAAAACTTAATTTACTTACTGCAGATTTTGTAGAATTAGCATAGCAAAGGTCGGTAGTATTTAGTTAGAACTGGAAGACAAATCTTCATTCTTGGTCTCAAACGCTTTGTCTGAATTATGACGCCCGAAATAAATCTTCCCCGTCCTATCTAATGCAAAGTTATAGTCAATCGGCGTAGCTAACATCTCTCCTATCTTGGCATCAAGGTCCGCCATTTTGATTGATGACTTTAGTCGTTCCTGTGAATTCAAAAGAAAATGCGCTCTCTTTATGTGACCTTACCCTTCGAGTAATATACTCACCATTTCAACTTGTAGTTCTTTTGCAGTATGTTCCTGCCTCCTAATCTCCTCCTCTTCATAAGCGGTACGCTGGCGAATGATATTCTCCTCCACTGCCTTCCAATCATGGATCAAAGCCTTTTCTCTCCTCGCTCGCACGATTGTATTATCTCGTTCAATTTCTTCTCCGATCCTCCCAATCTCAGAATCTTCAGAAATTTCCTTGGCATGAGCCGCAGATTGCTCAACAGAAACTGCGTAGGCTCTTTCCTGGAACGCTCTGTAAAAACACAGAATATTTACATTGCTTATACGCCCAAAAATCTAAAAATTCAAGGAGCAGGAAAGGGAAACTTACCGGAGAGACTTCATGTACGTATCATGATGTTGCTGGAGAAGGAACATTTCTTCCTTTTCAGGTGTGGACCAGTCGAGTGGAGGGGGTACCTTGTATAACTTCGATTTAGCAAATCCTAGCCAGCTCGGTTTCCTAACGTGCCGGCAAGGGACGTGTTGAAGGCGGGCAGCCGCGATTGAAGCACACTTGGTTAGTCGACCAGCTGACTCCCGAATGCTCTGCATTTCCGTAACTAATTGTATGTTGATTAATCCCAGTAGTGATTATTGGGACAAGGAGTGTAAGTGTGACAAGATAAAGATTAGGAACATACAGAGGCACATGCATGCTCGTCTTTTCCTCTTCTATTTTCACCAATTCCAAAATATCCACTTTCCCGCCATAAAAACCCTTCGGTTCTTTCTAAATTTGACCCCTATTTTCTAACCTGAGGTCAAAAGGTCATTGCCAGCTTCATTCCACATCCAGAAAGTGAGAATTCGTCGTCGCCAAACCGTCCCTACAGTCGATTGGGTTGTCACTCGATCAGCGGGGTAATTATCCAATTTTCGGCTTGCCATTTCACTATGAAAAAAGGAAAACAAATCAAAAGAATTACCATTCCGGTCCGGTGTTCATTTTATACTTTTTTGAATTATTGTCAGGTTGACGTAACAGGAGTACTTACTTGGTCCTTACTCACACGATGTAATTAGCACAGCCGTCGTCAACGCCCGAAGAAATGAAGCCTACTGATGAGTGCCCACAACCCTTGGGTGACACCGAGTCTTCGACGACTACCGCGGAACACGGTGTGAGTTCCCTCACGATTCGATTGATCCGTTCATTTGAGTACCGGAACTGGAAACCGCTGGTGCTTAAAGGTGTTTCCCTTGGCTGGACAACGCAGGAGCTAAGAGACCAAATCCGGAAACAACTCAAGGAATCCCAGATCCGAGATGTATTCAAAAAGTTCACTGGCTATGACACTCTAAAAATTGAGTATCACCCACATGGGGCAAAGTCAAATGACCCCTTGATAAACAGGTCCCCTGATCCCTCTTTGATTTTGATGCCAAACCTCACGCTTGAAGCTCAAGGCGTCCAGAACGGAACTGAGATTTCCTATTTTTGTAACGAGGATTATCTGAGGTACGATTCCTCGTTGACCCCTACCAATGCAAATGTTGTGAATCCAACCTAAACATAACATAAGAGGAAACTAGGTTAGACATTCGCAACAATTTGATGAATAAACTCGGACATAATCATGAGTCATTCACAGTCAGAGTATAAGCCGTGTATCAAAACTTCATTATCTTCCCCTTCCAAAAATCGATTAAGAAACTGTACGCAGAATTAGTCAAAATACGAAGTTATCAGCGAGAACTCAGGAGGACTGAACTGTTTAGGGAAAGAAAGAAGAGAAAGTTCAGTCGTCGCCGGCAGGGTCATGGAGGGAAAGCCCACGGGATTCTGAAGCTTTCTTTAGCATTGCATCCTTGGCCTTGTCTTGCTCGTCCTTTTCCCGTTTCTTAACTAGCATTAGGTGGGGAGGAATTTGTTTCAGCTGACTCATTACTTTGGAATTTAGTTCCTCATCCTGGAAATAAACAAGAGCCATCATTGGATGAATTACAAGAGTTAACTCACTGAGGAGGAAACATTATTGAACCTAATGCCAAGCTTATCCTTACCATTTCTCCAACTACTAGAACATTGTCACCCCGCACAATGAAGATACCCAACGGAATCTCCGAGAATTCCTGATTCAAGTGGATTCTTTCGACAGTCTCAGCAAGGACAAGATTGTTGAACTGATCACAGGACCGAAGGATTCCAATAACATTTCGATTGTCTCTCAATACAACCAATACTTTCTCTGAAAATTATATTCCGGTCCAGTAGAAGGACATAAGACATAAAACAGTTGGCGTAGGTTATGTTGCATTCCGGCTTACTATCAACTTGATCCAGCAGGGAAGCACATCCTTCCAGATAGCTAGGGTCCAGATCTAGTTGAGGTTGTTGGCCGTCTGCCATCTTTGTCACCACCAACACCTTAAAATGAATACCCACGAGATCTTCATCAATCGAAATTTCATTATTAATCAATTGCATTGTCGAAAAAATATAGAGCCACCAATTACCTTCTTTCCAAGTCGTCCAACTTCAACTGTCGGATGAAATCCAGATACCTGGTGGACGTGACGGTAGACCAGTTTCCGAAATCCTTGAAAATCAATCCACGACAATTGGTAATTGATGAAAAACGAAAAAGCCGATTTGCAGTTGTTTGTCGTCGTCTGTCGGTTTGTTTGCGTTACGGTATGTCTCCCGGTTCTGCACACCTCCAGGCCACCCTCATTATACATGGGCAACGGAATTTACCAGTGACATTTAAAAAAGGTCAAAGATCACTTGGAATCTGGTTCAAATTAACGTAAAACAATATTGGATGTGCCTAAGGATCAATTCCTGTTAATTCTTGTCATGTCATGTCCTAGTAACCAAGGTCAAGAGTCAACCCATCTCTGATTCAATCGCTGTCCTTACTTCATCATCACACCACGTGCATTTCCCAGAAAACCCCAAAGGCAATTCCCGCCTCGGAAGAAATCTCAATCCAGACACGATTTGTCCTTTTGCAAGGAAAAGGTCAAAGGTTATTAAGTTTTCAACTTTCCTTCAAGTTTATTTTCATCACATTCTCGATTTGTAAATATTTTTCTCTTTTTCCTTTGTAAATTTTAATTAAAATAATTGATTATAAAAACCTCCAATGGACACGAGGTTCATGGATCCATGGATGGTGGGGGGAGGGGGGGGGAAGGGGACGTGGGGCTACATTAATTTGGGGTTTTATCCCCAATCTAGCAAAAAAAAAGTTAATAGGAGAAGATTTTTATCAAAAGATGAAAAAACAAAGAAAAAAGACTCTGATCATTCTTAAAATGAGATACACGGTGGGGATGGGTGGGTTGATTAGAAAATAAAACTGCGGTAGAAAAATACCTCTACCAAGTCTTGTAACAGTTTCATTCCCCCACAAAAGTTTTTGTATGTTTATGCTAAATAAGCAGCCTAAATGTTTCTTCAATCCTTGATTCTCCTCTTCATTTCATGATCTTCATTTCACAATAAGAACGGGGCTGTGGCTGGGTTTGGGCTTGGGCTCATGCTTCTTGGATGGTTTAGGAACTGCATTTTCAAGTTTTGGACTAGTGGACTCTTCATCCGTATTGTCTCGGTACGCATTTCGGAGAGCAATCTTCAGTTTGTTAACTCTCCGGACAGGGGGCGGGGATGGATAAGTGGGGGACACCGACGGAGGACTCCCGGCTCCAGTGGCATATCGACCATTATACCAATTTTCTTTATTGAAGGTAGACTCCTGGGGGGATTGATGGTGATTCCAAGTTCGGGGCCCGGGTATGGGAGCGTACTGGGAGGCCAAAAACTCTCGGGGTTGGATGTACTTGACGGTCTTCAGGTCGTACTTGTGGGCCGGTGGATTGTTCTCTTGTTCTTGTCGACTCAGAAGAATCCTCTCATTCTGAATCGGATTAGCACCCCCCTTGATCATCCTCAACAAAATCGCTCCAATATTCTTCGAGTCATCGAGTCCATTGTGTAGCGTCCCATGAAGCCTCTCACCCAACAACTCCAAAGTCACAGGCAACTTGTACTGTTGAAATAAGAAAATTGGAAGGATTAAAACAATTGCTCTCGAGGAATCAAGAAGATGTTGATTTTAAGTTTTTACCCATTTGATCCCGTAGAAGTGGAAAAACAGGAGCCGAATATCCACCCACTGAAAAGCAAAGGCTGGATATTCGAGTCCCGAGAGCTGAATCAAGAGAAATAATAATTTTTTGATTAAAATTGAATTCATTGGCTGAGACGGCATGAGTTAATTCTTAAATCCTGAACGAAACTTACCACACATTGGGTGTAAAGGAATTTTCCCATATCGCAAAATCCGTCGGCAACCAATGAAAATGTAAACTTTGTCCCCAAATCATGGGAACTAAGCCATTCCTTGAAGTCTTCCAACACGTCCGAAAAATCTCGAGCTGAATCGATTGTTTCCTATAAAGGAAACAAAAAAGAGTTTGGTCAATTGCTGGGAAAATTAACTAATTGATTAAGAGTTGGTCACTTTAGGGTAGAACTGTCATATACCTGGCTAATTCCAGTGAGGGACATACAAAACTCAGAAAGGATAGGCTGAAACCGTGGTTTGCAGTAGCTATTGAATTCATCAACTACTTCTTGGCGATGAACATCAATCAAAACAGCAGGAAACTGGATGATTTCGTGTTGGTAGTTTTCTGGATTTTGTATGTCACACGTCGCCTCGAAATCGATGACAACAAGGTAGTCAAAATGGTACGCGTTTCGTGACCCCTTTGCCATGTTGTTCCGGAACTGACGCGCCATCCTGGAATTCTCAGCAAAGAGCTTTTCGCAGAACTTCTTGTACTTGGAAATCACAACCCGACGCTGGGATTTTGGGTTTGATTTTGATTGGAGTTTCAGCCAATGTACCCGCTCCCGAATGTTGGAATTAGATAACTTCTGGAGTTGAGCTTCCACAGTAGCCCAGTGAACTTGAAAGGCCGGGTCTTTTCGGACTGATTTAGGTGAAACAAGAGTCAACGCTCCCACCTTGTCTGCCAACTCCTTTGCTGGTGTCTTCTGCATTAAAAGAAATAAGAATAAGAATTAGACTCGTCAACTTTTAAACTCAGACAATGCGAGGAGGACAGTTTTAAAAATAAATTTACGACGTTGACCATTTAATGGGTTTGTCATTACAAAAGTAATAATTCAACTCAAACTCCAGTTTCCCCTAAACGAGAAGAGGAGAAACAAAGGATGACTTACACTTTAATTGTTTCCTTGGCACTAACAACAATAAAATCTGTACGGGCTGATGATGATGATGAAAGAATTTTAAGCGTCGTATAAAAAATAAAAAGAGCGTAACTTTGTTCTTTCCCTTTGTTATCGCACTTATCACTTTTCCCGTCAAAAATGTTGAAATCAAACAAAAACTAAAATGAAAAACTATGTAAGCGGTGGGGCTTTAGCAGTTGTGGATTACTTCCAGTTTCTGATCAATCAGGGATACACTCCAAGAACTGAGGAATATGAAATATTTAATTTTCCCTTTGCTGAAGAACTTGTCTGGAGGATTCATGACTCCGGAGGGAGCTGGATCGAAACTAATAAATATATTTCCTGGAGTTAAGGCTTTTAGGCGGAGGGAAATGTTCCAAAAATTCTGAGACACTGGAGCTATCAACTGAAAAGTTCACGTCAATTCCTCTCCTCTCACTACGTATTGTTCTTGGAATCAGATTATTATTCCACGTGGTCCTTGGCACTTTTGAGGAAGATGAGCACATGAATGCAAAATAATTATAATCACGGTTGGTTCGATCTCGCGTCCTACCTGGCGTTGTTGAACAGTTTAATAATGTGGGAACCAATCACCTCCAACTGTGACCAACAACTAAACCTGACTGCGGAACTCTTTCTCTGGGAATAACCCCCTAACCAATTTCAACTATTATAGCTTTAGCTAGTTCCCTCGAATCCACAACTTTTTCCAACTAACTCTGTTAACCACCAAGCAGTGCTTTCAGAAGATCCCCACCATAACAGTAGGCTTGGACTTTTTGCTGGTGGGAAAAACTGTGATGATGATGAGCTTCTCATCGCAGCGGCGGGGTCCTTATGCCTAGTTGATTCAATCCCCAACGCAGATTACTCATTCATAGCACCGAACCCCCAAAACGGAATAGCAAGACATAGCAATTCATAGCAACCCAGAGGATCAAGCATGTTAGCTTCTAGTAGCTTTAAGAGG
>JAQIWD010001324.1:0-13010 GCA_034694825.1 Anurida granaria
CCCCGGGTCATATCGGAGGCTCCCACCTATATTTCTCCGCTGCTTGGGTATACCCCACGGCCTTAGTCCGTTTTATTAGAGGGGGTGATGTGTTGATGTTAAGCATGAATGAACTAAGAGCAATGAAAATCTGCGCAGTTCCCAATATGACACACAAGTCTATAATACTTACCTTTCCAGTTTTGTTTTTCTTCCGATATCTGAATCTGGGTGCAGTGCTTGAAGAAATTTTCATGGGAGCATAAATTTCCAGGGGACCGCCAACTGTCATGTCATCCTCTTCATCTTCGTCTTCGTGAGCATCAACCTCTTCCTCATACTCATCCCCCTCTTCAGCAGTTACAGAGGTCCAAGTTTCTTCTCCAGTTGGAGTTCCAGGGGTAGTAGTGGGAGTAGAACCAGTTGTTGCTCCAACCCATCGTAAGGTTCCATTAATGTGAAGGATGTTTCCACGATCAGCCATTTTTTGAAGAATGTCATGGGTTCCCATCCCACGGAATTGCGGAAGGTTAAGCCCATGGTGGACCTTTTCATTTTCGTTCAACTGAATCTTAGGATTAAAAATCACACGTCGGGGTCGACGCGAAAGGGGCAGCAGAATCCTTCCTTTCCTCTTCGAATACTTGACTTTGCCCCCACGCTTGACTGGTGAAGTAGCAGGTGCAAGATCCTGCACGTCATGTCGGTCATCCTGATTTACATCCGTTCCCAAGTTCAGTACAGCTGGGGGTAGCTGCCTGTCAGCAATGCCAGTATCCTTGTAATCCTCGACCACGTCGAGCGATGGTGATGGAGGGTGGTCGGAAGCAGATGTGATTATCACTTCAGTTGTATCAACAGGGTCAAATGGATTGACCCTGACATATTCCCCGGCGTTGTCGACCATGTCACGAGTATTGCCAGTAGCATCTGTAAGAATGCAATCATTGCAATCCTGCTTTGTTGAAGCAACCTCAATCTCCTCGTGAATCTCGAAATCGCGGAGTGGTGATGGAGGGTGGTCGGAAGTAATTGTGATTATCTCTTCAGTTGTATCAACAGGGTCCTTTGGTATGACCTCAAAACGTTCCCCGGTATTGTCGGCTATGTCAGGAGTAGTTGCAGTAACCTGTGTAAGAATGGAATCTTGCGTTGAAACAACCTCAATCTCCTCGTAATCCTCAAAATCGAGCAGTGGTGATGGAGAACGTTCGGAAGTAGTTGTCATCCGTTCAGTTGTAACAAGTGAGTCATTTGGTATGACCTCAAAACTTTCCCCGGTGTTGTCAGCCATGTCACGAGTAATGGCAGTAACCTCTGTAAGAATTGAATCCAGCGTTGAAGCAACCTCAATCTTCTCGTAATCCTCAAAATCGAGCAGTGGTGACGGGGAACGTTCGGACGTAGTTGTCATCCGTTCAGTTGTAACAAGTGAGTCATTTGGTATGTCCTCGGCGTTGTCGGCCATGTCAGGAGTAGTGCCAGTGCCGCCAGTAACCTCTGTACGAAAATAATGCAATCCTGTGTTGTGTTGCTGGTTCAGTAGTATTTCTTAATGTAGACAATGATGGTCTAAACAATTGTTTGTGTCAACTAACTTGTAGCTTGTACAGTACTCAAGTAAACGAGTCAGCAAATGATGAGGCTTACCACTACTCGATTTGTTCAGCACTGTACAAACCTACCAGTTCCACTACCACCTGTAACTCTCCTTGTACTTTCTCTCTCAGAAAAAGTAAAGAAAAAGTGAAAAATCGTGTGTACGGATTTCCCGCCTTCACTTTCGTCTTTCTCCCAAAGTTCAAATTTCGTCAGAGGGTTCGCTGTCCAGCGCCTCAATACCTTCGTGACAGGTCCTCATTTCCAAAACAAATCCTGGAAGCGCATAATTTCCAGCACAATTCTTGTGTTTTGGAAGCGCATAATTTCCAGCACCATTCCTGGAACCACCGCATTTCCAGCACCATGCTTGCTTGGAAGTAACTCACTTTCGACGACCTAACCATGACGGAAGCAGCTCATTTGTAACACCATTTGGAAACACTTAATTTTCAGCAACACTACGGATGCTTCTCCTTTTCAGCACATTCCGGAAGTACCTTAGATTTCAGGTACCACCACCGAAGCCCTTCAATTTTTAGCACCATTAAGGAAATGCTTCATTTTCAGAATTATTGGAAGCACTTAATTTTTGGGCACAAGGTTTATTTATTTGCTTTCTCTTTTATTGAAGGTCATGAACGTGCACTGGAGAGATACAAGGAAACCAAAATGGCGGCCGTAATCCCTCAAAATTGCCCTTCTGCAGCAACACGTTCAACAATCAACGTCGAAAAGCTTGGCAGGAAGAGTTCAATTAATTGGCTACCTGCAGAAGCACCTTATTCTCGGTACGAGTTCAAAATGCATGTAGTAAATTAGTGAGGTTGAGGATTGGTTTACGTACTCACTGGGAAATTAATTAATAATTTCTGATAAATTTGTTAAGTTGACGATAATAAAAGTACTTGTCGAGAGGCGTCTCATACAGTTGGCATCATTGGTGGCTGCGTATTGCGTGGGAGAGGATGTGGGTGGAATTCACGCGAGTCCAGAATTGGGGTGGGATTCATTCGGGATTAACATTTAATCTGATTGAATAATTAATAATACAAACAGACAAGGACAGGCAGGTCAACTCATAAGGTCAACCCCATTGTCATCTCGAGCTCAAAGGGTGCCGGAAGATCTAGGTGCAGGATCTTGGGCTTTGGACAACGCCTTCCATCACTTCCGTTCCATTCCAAACAAGCACGGCATACCACATTCGTGTCTGATTGACTAGGATTTTAACGTCGAAACTAGTGTAGTTACTTTCTGTGCCTTCTTGCGCCGGTGGTGAATCGAAGATATGGTATTTACAAAATACTCGCACTCGACCCATCCAACCATTCATGTTATCTCACCTCGACCTCGTTCGTCTCTCTTATATACTTTTGCTTCATTTCCAGAATTTTTTCGGGTTTGGACCAAGTGCAGAAATTGACATTGTCCTTGACGGGCAAGACACAAGGAAGACAGGTGAACTGAAGAATGAAGAAGGAAGGAAGGATAGATATCTCATTTACTATGACGGGGAAACAGTGTCTGGGAAGGTAATTGAACTCCTACACTCATAATTATCAAGTTCAGGTTTATTCCCTAGGTTTGTCAATGCTTTTGTTTTACGGTGTGTTGTCTGTTTTAGGTCAACATTCAGCTGAAGAAGGCTGGGTCAAGACTGGACCACTATGGAATCAAAATAGAATTGATTGGCCAAATCGAGCTATACTATGACCGTGGGAATCATCATGACTTTCTTTCCCTGGTCAAAGAACTAGCTCGGCCGGGTGACCTCTTCCAGCACACCTCCTACAGCTTTGAGTTTGTCAATGTGGAGAAGCCTTTTGAGTCCTACACAGGATCTAACGTCAAACTAAGGTTAGAAAAATTAACTAACTTTCTTTGTTTATTAACTCTCGTTGTCTCCTTCCTCATCTCTGAGTAACATACATGAATGAACTTGTGAGGGTTAGTTGAGTACTTTCTTTGCCTTTACTGTTCCAGGTACTTTTTAAGGGTGACAATCGTAAGAAGACTCAGTGATATCATCAAGGAGAAGGAAGTTATTGTCCACCAGTTGAGTTCGTATCCAGAGATGAATAGCAGCATAAAAATGGAGGTTGGGATCGAGGATTGTCTCCATATTGAGTTTGAATACAACAAGTCCAAGTATCATTTGAAGGACGTGATCGTAGGGAAAATCTATTTTCTTCTTGTTCGAATCAAAATTAAGCACATGGAAATTGCAATCATCAAGCGTGAAACGACTGGTTCTGGTAAGGTTCTTTCATATTACTAAACTAAATTACCATCCTCCAGTACAAGGGCCCATTTGTCCACTGACCTCTTCTAGGCCCCAACACATTCAACGAGAATGAGACGATTGCAAAGTATGAGATTATGGATGGTGCGCCAGTACGTGGAGAGAGCATTCCTATTCGAGTTTTCCTGGCAGGGTACGAGCTCCTTCCAACCATGAAGGACGTGAATAAGAAATTTTCAGTTCGATATTACTTGAATCTTGTTTTGGTTGATGAGGAAGATCGACGCTACTTCAAACAACAGGTGAGGGGTCAATTTAACCATAACCAAATGGAACCTTAGCCGAACCTCGACCTTACTTTTCTCATCATGTTCTGTTTTAGGAAATCATTTTATGGAGAAAAGGTGATAAAACTCGGAAGCCATTCCAAACCTCGCTCCAGCAGCAGTACAAACAAATGCAGAATCCGAACGTGACCCTGTCCAACAGTAACAGTTCACTCAAGCCTTCTGACTCCCAGGACGAGAGTGGTGGTGATCAAGATGGGAAGGCCGAATCAGTGCTAGACAATGAGCAGACAAGTCCGGATAAGCAGTTCCAGGCCGCCATCAACAGTACCGGAACTGGACCTACGGACTTTAGTCAGCCAACGTCACCTACGGAAGAGGAGAAGGAGAACCCAGGAGGGGAACCAATCCATGTGTCTGACACTGACACGGACGTGGCCGAGGAGGAGGAGCCGAAAACTCAAGCCGTGCCAGCTGTCTAAGTAGTTTTTATAACGCTCATTCTGGAAATAATAAGTTGGCCGGGACAAAAGAAGCTAGTGATCAATTTAAATGTTAAAATATTATTGTACATTGTTATTAATTTGAAATCTGCCCATTTACGTTGTAGTTACTTGGAGGCTCCCATTAAAAGCATTTCATTGGTTAACATTTCCCCTGGCCAAAGCTTCTGTCTCTTCCCTGTGAGTCCCTGCCCCTTGGCGGTGCTGGAGACAAGGATGTAAGAATGGTTCAAGGGATCTGTTGGATGATTAATTTATTCGTTAAGTCAGTACGAAGGGAGTTCAAGGAAGTAACGGGTAAGGGCGCGTACTTCACATTCAACGATTATAAAATTTGAACAGATATAAAGTGATTTTAGAGAGTGAGGAAAGAGTGTCATACATTTGATCGAGACTGGTCCCCTGCCAATCGATCCACATACTGTAAAATAAGGAAACAAAATTATTCTAGTACCCCTTACTCAGCTCCCATCAACCTATTCACCAAATACCAGAAAAGTTTATCGCTTACTTTACTGATACCGGGGAAGTTGAGAATTGAGCCGATCAGAGGCATTCGCCGTAGGAAATTAATCACAAATGGAAAGAACCCCGAAAAGAGGAGAATAAAACCGTAGATTTCGATGACCATTCCAATTAGTGGCCATCCAAAGAGAACGACGAGGATCCCACCAAAGAAACATGTAGATGCCCTTAGTTTGTGCCATTGGAAGAAGAAACGGAATGTCCGACTGAGTCCGATGACAAAGGCGAGACCACTCAAGAACAGGATCTGCAAGGAAGGATTAAAATCAACACATGGAACTCTTGAACTCTAAAATTGAAAATGGTAAGTGTAAGTTCAGTAAACGTGGGTTGAGTGTCCTTACATTGCCAATGGCCAGCAGTCCTTTGTCAAAGAGGAGGATGACGCCCAGTAGGAGGAATGCAGCTCCAAAGCTGACCAGTGCAATCCCAATTTCTGTAAATCAACAAATACATGTCTCATTAAATTCCAGAATGGATCCACGTGGGCTCGGCGCAGTGAATAGTGAAAGTTGACTGGATTTGTTGATGTGCATTTAAATTTCTTACTTTGAGAATCCGTGGTTTGAAACATGGTGTAACCCAATTGACCGCTGCCTCGGTCAGCCTCTCCAAATGAGTCTAACTGGAGCCTCCTTCTTCCTTCCGGTGGGTTACTTACTTCCAGTAAACCTCAGCGGCACTGACCCAACGTGACACAACAACAAATAACGGATACCCAATGACAGAAGAACCACGTAAGCAGCGCAGATCAAAAAGAGTTTTTGTTTGGTGACGGGACATGGGATTCAAGTTTGGAGGTCACGTGTGTCAGACTACCCCTCAAATACAGCGATTTCCACTGCGCGATTTGTCGGAAATTAACTGGTAAGCAGTAATCAAAACAATAGTGCTTATTCCTTGAAGGTCAACTAGAAATTGTAGGATTGGGTGGGTTGGTTCAATCGAAACTAAAAGGTCGAGCACTGACGGGAGGATTGTATGCAACCACCAAGAATCGTGCCAATGGCGTCCTTCCATCTAACATTATTGAAATGCGGTTAAGATTAATGGTAATTAGTTGCAAATAATCGTTCCAAGGTTCCCTACATGGGGTTTATTCTGTTCCTTAATTGCGAGCCCTTAAATCCCTTGTTCCATCTTTGTCATACCGTGTAAGTGTAAGCAACAAAATGGTCATTGATCATTCGCCGGGAGTTCCCTGATGACGCAACGCAACCCGCAAAAAATTATTGCGACATTTAATTCATTCCTTATTTTTACTTTAACATGGAGATGCTAATTGCTAATCCGCCTGCCTGACGTTCGTAAATGTCCAAAGTTACAAATTGGCGGAAAGCCCAATGAGTCAGATTTACTCGCAAAGTTTCCTGTTGGATTAATCGTTAGCATTAAAGGAAGATGGTGAGGGGGGGACCTACGACGATGGAGTGAATTTTCTTATTCGCACCTTGGAGTACCCTTGAAACTACGCATGGAGGGTCATGTCCCCGAATTTCGGAAATACCGCAGCGCACACGTTCCTTCCAGTGAGTAATCAAAACCACACGCGGTCATGGCCCGTGATATGACCTGACAGGCTTCACGGTTAGAAATGAGCACTACTTTGAGTACAAAAGTCCTCAAAAATAGGCCTACGGTGATTTACACTTGATTTGAGTGCTTTTGCACTCAAAAAATGAAGTTGTCCTCCATCACCTATCCGGCGTTTGCCCGTTCAAATTGAGTACGTAGGTTTCTTACTTTCCGAGAAATTTAAGTTTTAAGGTTAACCTAACCTAAAGTTTTAAGGTTGAGTGTATTATCCACTCAAATCAAGTGAAAATCACCGTAGGTCCATTTTTAAAGACTTAATTGTACTCAAAACTATACGGTCATGGGGACAATCTCTACGACACGTGAATTGATGTTAGGATATGTACGGGTGTAAGCTGTGTGATTATTAATTGTGGTTATTTAGTAATACGTGTCTGATGTAATAATGAAGGCCAACTTGAATATTACAAACAAAATTCAATTACTTCCACCCACCTCGAATTTTCCTTCAATTTTTCAGCATAAGGCAATAGGGATTCCTCTCATGACGTCATATGTTAAGTGTGACCCTTATGGGAATTTTGATTGTCATTGATTGAGTCGTAATCTTGTTGATTTCTGCAAGGAGTTGTAAATTCCTAAATTAATTGCAGTGCAGGTAGAATTTGCACAAAATTCACACATTATTGGTTTCTGGTCAACTATTTCAAATGCACACCTAATGCGGATGGACTTTTGACGAGGGGTCAACCGCATAACAATTCCAATTCCATTTTGAAGGAGTCCAGTAGTCCAGGGGCCATAATTCCAAAGTCTAAAGTCCAATAGTGTAAAACAAGTGGGATGCAAATATTACTTATTTGCAGACACACTTTAGTAAAATTACTTCCCTATCCCTATTGTTTTCCTTTCTATTGTTAGCCTGTCACCTCCTAATTCAGAACCCAATAGACTTCAAATATCAATATTAGCAATGTTTAGTCACACTTTGAAACAGTTTTTAGATCCAAAAGGGCTAACGAATACAAAATTCATCTGAAATAGACAATGAAGGGGGGACTGGTGAATGACAATTCGGGAAGTCTAGAAACTGACAGGCGTCATTAGAAGTCCGCTGGGACTTCATATGCATCTTGTCGCCGAGCGTGGAAGGCAGAGTCCTTGCCTTCATTGTTTTATTTTTAAACCCGAAGTGACATGTTCTCCAAGTACAACAATGCCATGGAGGGGCATAAATTAAGTCCCTGTCTGTTCAAAACGGGGCTTCGGATTTAACCGTGAGGGAGTTCAGGGCTACACCCCTTTGCATGGCCTGCATGGCCTTCATTACCCATCCCTTGTCACGCCTAAATCTTTTCACGGACGCCACACAGAGGCACAGAAGCTTCATTTCGAAACAAGGAAATGTTTTGACTCGAAATTTTGTGGTTTTTTCAGAAGAAGTATCATTGGTATCGGTATCTTGATGGCGTTTGTGAACAAAGGGGAAGGGAAACAGATGAAACTCAAATCCCGTCATCCATTTTGGTATGGCTTCGCCAGTTTCCTTTTCCGAATGGAAGCTGCAAATTCATTCTTTCAGTTTCTTAACTTTAGAATCTTGGTCCCCCGTCATTTTGTTTTAGAAAGAATCGTAAGGATCGTAGAAGACCCACGAGTAAGCATCCCTGAATTGTTTCATAAAATGAGTCCTACGGCTGTCATGCCCTCAGCATAAGTAAGAAGAAGGGGTTGACCGACATGGAATTCTTTCATCTATTGTTAACTTATGTGCATTATAAAGATGATCTTCAGGATCTTCCTTTGCAAGGTCCTAGAGGTATACGCTCGTCAGAAACAGGTTGGAGGCAGGAGCATGGGCAAAGGGCAACAACATCATTACCAACTACTACCACTTTCGTCGATCAAGAAGTTTCGCTCCTATCTGGCGGATACTTTCACAATTAAAAATACTAACATTTACGGATTCGTTCCATATCCGCCATTTTTGAACCCCGGGGCGCAGATTCGATCCGGGGGGGGGGGGGGATAAAATTCTTAAAATTTGAGATGGGCGTGGGTTCGAGGGGCCAGGGTAGTAAACTTGGCCTGAGGTGAACCAGTCTTCGTCGTCAAACGTCGTCCGACAACGACGATCAGTATTATTACTAACAGGTCAAAGAAAATGAAAAGTGAGGAATTGAGGACGAGGTTGTTTTGTTGGAGTCTGAATAACAGGGTAGGGGCGGGGGATTTCTTTAAGGCCTTAAAGACTGGCTATAGAAATAGCAAAGCCAAAGTCATAAAACCCAATTGGGATTGCGAATTTCTGCTCGCTCCTGCGATGAGTTGTACATTTCTGCTGCATTTCTGCTTATATACTCCTATCATCTTTACACGTCGTGGTTTGGATCCAATATTGCGTTTTTTGCCTGTTGTTACCCAGAGGATCATTATTTATCCTGATGTGGGAAATGAAATGAGAGAGTTAGTTAGTTGTTTATTGGGCTCCTGCTAGGACAGTCCAATTTGAGCAGTGCGAGAATTAGTCAGTTGTACACTTTTCATTAGCCCCAACTCATTACGTCAGTTTGTCCAGCTTGTCCAGGTCCAGGAGCTTAGCCTTCTAGGACTAACTCTACACCTTATCTCCGACCTAGTTAAATAAATTTTGTCCCAATAAAAGGTCCTGCTGGAGTTGAATCTCCAGAGTTGAGTCGACAATTGTGACGAGTTCTCGTAACGACGCCGCCGGCGCTGGCCCAATTGTTAGGAAAGTATAAAACAAAAGGGCAGTTTTGTTACCAGTTCGTAGAATCGTAAGGATTTTATTGCAAACATCGAGGAGGAGGTCAGTGAGCTCCTCACACGGCGTGTCATTATCCGTCCAAACTTCAAGTGGTTTGTGCGACGACTTCTACGGGATTCGGGTATCTGGATAACAACGGTCCAACTTCTTCCGTCCCTAAAAGTACCTTGGAGCCCCTGTCCCCATGGACCCTTAGACCCAACAATAGAAGGTAATGGTGGTGGTGGATCTTAAGGGGTCTAAATCCTTGCCTCCTTGGAAATGCTTATTCTTAGTCATACTCCCCCTGAAGAAATGAAGCGTCCTTTCCTTTCCTTTCTTTCTAAACACCCTTCGTCTTCCCTAAGTTCAGTTCCCATAAGAAGACGCTCCAAGGCACGTCGATCCGTTGTCCCCATAACATACTAAAATCCACATAGTGACCGAATAATAGACGTCGCCTAACTAACCCTCTTGCATCAGAGCGGAAGTACGCCAAAACTAATCATCACCCATTACTAATTTCTTATTCCATCGTCAGGTATCCGACCCCAACAACTCGTTTCTTGTTTGTGAATTTGTGATTGAAGATCCATGTGACGACCCTTCAAAACTTTTGCCAAAATGCTCAAACGCCCAATCCTCACGAGTAAGTCCGGAATTTCTATGCATTCTATTCTAAGCGTCCATTTTCGTAGTAGGGATCTCCAAACGGAGGACGCAGAATTTCATTATTCGGATTAACGGAGCAGGAAGTTCCCAAGTTATGGCCTAGTGAGCAACCCATAGCCACATGACCCGCAACAATATGCAATTCGTACTTGCGTCGTCATACTTTTAGTGTGGTAGGCAAGGTATCCTCCGTTTCGATATAATTTGTATCCTTACGCATGTCAATTTCATCAGTATGGCATGGCCATACTCCTTGGCCTTATCGTCCCTTTACGCAGGGTTGAGCATTGAGGATACGTCCAAATATTGGGAAATGCGCTTAATGTCGTCGACAACGTGCAAATAGACGTTGAGATAATTCGGGAAAAGTCGTCGAAAAGTGTCCATAAGTCGTAAAGATTCAGTGACGAGGGACACCCACGGCGTGTCACCAAGTTCCCTTTATGACTTGTACGGTAGGGAATACGATAAAAGTTCTACCGCATTCCTGACATCCGGAAAGATTCCCTGGTAAGATTTAGAAAACAACCTTTGCCCCAGGGGTTGGCATCTTGGATTGGAAAATTGGAAAATAATGAGTTTCGAGAAACTAAAAAGTGTGACAAACGACACTGGTTCCTTACCACCATTGTCTAACGCTTGATTTAAATTTCGAAAGAATAGGGTTTTAGCTTTGGACTTTTACAAGAAAGGGTCCTTTTCGTTTCTTTCAAAATGTCGAACTTCCTCCTTCGAGTTGATTGACACTTTAGGCTTGAGTGGGTCCCCTGCGCAGTCTCACTTATTTCAAGAATGCTCCTCATCCAAGTATGCCTGATTAACTGAATGATCCACTTGTCAGGTTAGCTGGTACTCCCTATTACATTCATACTAGGGATATTTCCAAATCAGTTTTTGTACTCTGCGCTCGTTAACCATAACCAGGCCAATTTCCTTTATTCAATTTTGCATATTAATTCCAAATCCGTTCAGGATGGGAACAATTAACCAATTGAATTTCGGCATGAATGAATCGGGGGGTGGGGCTAATAGAGTGACATGATGATGATAACGACAGGAATTGCTTCAAGTGTGTAAGTTTCATATCCTTATTGCCAATTTATTCGCACCCATCCCAGCGCCAGCGTCGGGCGAGAACGTGGTAAATGGAGATAATGGAGCCAGCACATGGCAAGACCATTGACTTCCTAAACCATCATCATCTGCCCGCATAAAAACTTAACATCAACCCAGCCTCCCTCCATTGTATTTGGGATTTAAAGAAAATTCCAACCTCCCTTCAGTTGGATCCTACGCAGATGCGTTGGAAGTTTCTATTTTTATTCCAGAAGTGTGCAAAGGGAGATGACAGATGAGTTTAGTTAGGATTAGTTAGGGCCTTGGATACAATTAATTAGGCTTCCAATGTTAACCATTCCCCTTAGGAGGCTTAGGAGATATGAAGTGGGCAGGTGTAATGACACTTTTTTGTCAATCATGCCCCCAGGAGTACTGGAGAGCCTACGTGTAGAGGACCTTTGCACTATTCTGTCCACTTATCAAATCACGTGCTGGAGGAGCAATCTATGATTAAGTGGCTGCTGGAGAGGTTCCCTCATAGGGCCAGGCAGGCATTGTTCCATTTAAATTCCCAGCATCCAATGGAAATTCAAGGTCATGCGGAATTGCATCACGTCCTTGGGACATCTCAATGTTGATGATGTGATTCGCTAATTAGTTTCACCATCTATCCAAACTAACCCAAGCAGTTTTCTGAAGTGGAATTGGCCACGAATTGGGAATGCTAATCCAAATTCACATTGTTTCCGTGCTAATTTTAACTGCGACTAAGTTTTCCTCTAATAAGACTCAAATTGTCTCTTCATCCGGACCAATTCAGCAATTCAGCATCTCCGTAAGCATAAACCTCCCAACATGACGAGAATGACTAGTAAAGGGTCTTAGTTGTTATCCGCTTTGTGCCATCAGGAAGTTATTTTGTTGTTTTTCATTTCTAATCTAGGATTTTATGGACACGAGGAATCCCTTGACGCTTCTATTTGTTTAGGCTGACGCATCAAGTGAGGACATTGTGGATTTTCCTCATGCTGGGCTGGAAACTGGAATGGGGGTATGGGGGATAATGAGTACATCACCAGAGTACGCCTGCACTGTGTATCTTCGGAATTGAACTTTGACCACCTCGTTGGATGGGATACTGATGACGGGGTTTACCAGGCTTATTTCCGCGTTTTGATTTAACTAGTTGGTCAACAATCCAGGTCCATTCCAGGAAATATTTTCCAGAATTGTGTCTTTATTGAGTAAATAAGATGGGTGGACCCTGGGTAGGGACATGGATTATGGAAGTGTTGGGCTGGAACACGCTGCAGGACTTGAAACAAATATTTGATTAGTGACAGCGCGGGCGACACTTTGGGAAGTCACTGATATCCCTCCCATCCACTCAGATTTCAAGCGCAGAATCCGGAACTGGAGGGTCAGAGTTCAGTTTCGATCTCAGTCCTTGCATCCTCTTTTTACACCCCCAGGTTTAACCGGTTCCACGGCATAACCCAGAAAATAAAAACCTCTGCAACAAAAAACTCTGCAAAAAAAATCCCTAAAATTAAAATCTCTGCAAAATAATAATCTCTGCAATAATAATCTCCGCGTGCTAAAAACCTCTGCAATAATAATCTCTGCGTGCTAAAAACCTCTGCGATTAGAATCTCTGCGTGCTAAAAACCTCTGCGATTAGAATTTCTGCGTGATAAAAATCTATGCACCGTAATAATCACAAAAGTTGAAATCTAAAATCTCGACATAATCTCTGCAGTCTAATTTTTTATTTTCTAATATTAATCCCCAAACTTAAAAAATTATGAAAAGGTAAAAACTAATCAAATATTGGTGGA
>JAQIWD010001325.1:0-13008 GCA_034694825.1 Anurida granaria
TGATAGTCAGTTCATTATTCTAATCAGTCTAAATGTCCCTCGATTCGTGGTTTTCGATGCAGTTTCTACTGATTTTTATAAAAAACGAGCAGGGGAGAACGAGTAGGAAGGACAGACCCGGTGGAATGCATAATGAGATTTGGCTATTACATCTAATCAGGCTCACAGCCTAACCTAACTACTGCCAAAACAGGAATACGTACGGGCATAGTGTAGAAATGGAAGGGGAGCTTTTGTAGACAATTGATTCCTTTTAACAAATCAAACTTACGGGAGTCAAATCCTCCTAACTTCCTTTTTTATTACTTCTCCCTTCGTCTTCATGGTCTTTGTAGCAAAATCCACTCCTACCACAAGGTTTCCCATCTTCAAAGACTCGTGGAAGAGATCTCGGAATCAATTATGGATGATTTTTTCTCTTCCATCCTAAAGCCTGACATCCCGAGACAAAGTGGAGGAGTAAGAAGGTAGGAAGCCGAGAGGGAAAGTGAGGCAAGTAATCCATATTCCCAAGTCCCTTGGTATCCCTCACCTTCTTAATTCCTCCCGGGGAAAATGTCGAAAGGGCACCACCGGGTAAGCATGGAGGACTCACTTTCTAACCGAATGAATTAGAAATGAGGTTGCATTTGGAAGAAATAGAATCCTTTCTAACCCGCCAATCTCTGAATCTTTCTTCCCACTCCAAACGCAGGGCTCAGTAAATGAAAAATCGTGAAACATTGAAGAATACTCAAAATGGAAAAAAAGGATATCTGCTCCCCTCCCACCCAATCACCAACAGGGTCATCCCTCAGCTTTCACTTGTGAAAGTATCTTGATGGATAATAGCGACTCTCCAAGATGTGTTCTTTAGCTATTAGATTCTTTTCCCAGTGGTATTGATTTCCCATTGACAGACGATTAGTTAGTTGATTACTGGAGAAAGGAGATAAAGGACCCACGCCTGCGTTTCCCCTTTGTACAAAGGATCAAATCAATACTTTCCCCTTAAAAAGGATAAAGAGAAAAATCCTGGGAAGAAGAAGAGCCAACCCGATGGGAATCCCATGGATTTAATGGTCTTTATTCTTCTCTCATCCCCAATTTCCGTCGTGTGGTGCTTTCGGTGTGGCAGGAGTGGTGGACTACCCGGGAGAGATGGTGGTGGTGGTCCATATGTTCAGTCCCATCAGGTACATAAATGTCAGGGGACATCCCGTCCCTCCCCACCGTACCCGGTCCATAAAACTTCGGTTGAGTGAGCAGAGCTAGGCTCATTCCCTTTTCAATTTCTATTATAACAACCCGGCTCTATTATCCTCCATTTACATCTTCTATCTTCAAGATCCTTACTTCCCCTTCCCCTCCTTTAGAAGAAGATCCCTTTCCTCTCCTCCTAACTGTACCACATGCTTCCATGAAAAAAATTTTGAATGAGATGGAAATGGTCCATTGGAAACCAGAGTCAACCCTAATGAAATCTCTTTCAAAGGAATTGCCAATGGGCAGGCAGGCAGGAGGAAAAAATTTGGAAAAAAGGGAAAGTAAAAGTTTCCCCTTGCGTAATGCCAGATAACTTTCCCCTCCCCCTCCTTGGCTGACGAGGATTTGTATTGAGTTGGAATGAAGCTGAGGCTCGAGGGAGTTGGGAGGGGAGTTCATGCGTTTTCAAAAGAACGGGATCCAAGAGAGAGCTAATGAAATTAAAAATGGAGAAGATACGGAAGAAGGACTGGTGGGTAGGACGCTGGAAGATGGAAGGGAGACGAGAAAACAATCAGAAAGGGAAGAAAAAGGAAAACTCCAGCCAACACCTCCAGGACTTTCTCCTTCACTTTCTTCTCCAGCTCCTCCGACTCCGACCACAAGAACTTTGTAATTGGGCAACCCATCCGCCTGGAAATGGCAGGAAAAAAGGAACCGGGAGATCTAGCCATGATTACTCGGGGGAAAGAAATCCATCCACTCCTGCTGGTTTCCCACTTCCTTGACAACCCTTTTGGACTTTTACTTTCACTTGACTCCTTTCTCCAACGGAGCGAGAAAAATCAAGAACCTCATTCCTTATTACGCCTTCTCTGCCCTCCCTCGACATCATTTCGGGAAATCATCAAACAACTCAACTAACACCTTCCGGAGGCTTAAGGCGGCGCGTTTAATTTATCCCAACACCACCACTAAAGTAGCAACTTTCTCCAAGTACTAAATAAGGATATCCTCGTTCTCATATTCTTGGCAGTAACTCGCCCCAGGCTACGCAATGGGATTGGGATTAATTGAAATGAAGCAAAGAATTGCAAATTTTGGAAAGATGTTGAGATAAATCCCGGAATGAAAACATGGGAGCGATAATTGGAGCATTTATTTGATTACCGGGAATCGATAAATTGGATCATTCAATTAGCAAATTGCCGGAAGTCGATTCTTGTTATGAGTTCAAAGTATTTAGAGGGAAAAGGAAAGCGAAAGCTTATCGCCAATTTCATCCCACTTTCTCCATTACGTGCGTATCACCCAAAACTCCATTTCCCATTTCCAGAATTTGTACAAAGTAGAAAGGAAGGCTGTTTATTTTGAACAAATTACATTTCCTTCCTCGCCTCTTCCAAAAAAAAGGATTTTCTTCCCCTATCCTTTCTACTTTTTCCTTTTTTTCCCCTTTTTATGATCTTTTATGAAATTCAGTTGTAAAAACAAGAGAGGAAAGGAGATCATCATCCTCAACAGCTCAGCAGTTCACTCAGTTTCCCTTGAAGTCTCGTGCGTCAGAACGTGGGAAAAGGATCGGGCGTGGAGCAGATGGGCTTTCCCTTCACCTGTCCTAACACGCCACGTCAGAAGAGCCAGCCGCAGAAGCATAGCGAGTAAATTGGATTGTTTGCTAAACGTATAATTTACTGAATGTATCGGATATCCGATTAATTTCGCAGCTCCTCATCCTTACACTCCTTTTTCCTTTTAATATTTGCTCATCATACCCTTGTAATTTCAGTCAAGGGAAATCAATAAGTCCAACCTACCCTCCATCGCCACCGCCGTAATAATGGTACGGGGATCCATTTCGGTTCTGTTCAGTTACCAATGCCAAAAATAGGTAATTGGATGCAACTCCGTACAAAGGCGGTGGTGGAATATATTCCGAAAAAAGAAGGGCAAGGGCGTATGAATTACATGAGGACCAAGATCGATTAGTAGGAGACGTGTAAAGTGACTGATGAGTTTCCCGTTGGTTAAAAAGTGAAACAAGATTGTTGAGGAGAAAGGAAATCGTGTGGACACGCAATGCCCCAACTTGCTTTCACCTCGCCTCTCCTATACTAGTTACACTGTCAATTCCATCATCGCCCAAGCAGGAAATCAATAGGGTGAAAAAGGGAAAGGTAAGTTAAGCAAACAATTTGGAACTGCCTATGTGTTCACCTCATCAATCGTTAATAATTCAGTGACACCAGGAGACAGGGAATGGAAAATGGAAAACAGCTCATCTCCTCACTCTGTCAAGCCAACTCAACCACTCATAATTCATAAAGGGTTTGGATTCGGGTTGACCAGACGTTCAATTTGACAAGGAAACAAACCACGGCACCAAATCAAACCACCTAGTCAAACCACCACTGACACTTTAAAGGTTATTTCCCCATTCCTCTGCTACTCCAAGTTCAGAGGCTAATTCGGATGGAATTATTCAAAACCAGCGGAATGCTCAAGCATCAACTGAACCCCACTGAATGGGAAGAAGGAAAAGGACATTCATATTCAGTCCATGAATAAAACACGGGGACCAGGAAATGGAGGCAGGAGAACTTCAACCCACTTGAACACGTCATGACAACTTTCACCAGGGGAGAAACCAAAGGAATTTACGAATTCTCTTTTGGTATACTAAAACGTTATCTCCCTTAACAAGCTCATTCGTAAATACGACAATGAAGGCATTTTCATTATGTCTCAATTTATAATTAAACTTGGAGAAAAAACGGATAAAGTTGAGCTCTTGCTCAAACTATACCGTGACGTATCAAATGACAGTAATGTTGGATTAATGATTTCGTGTGGGTGGATGTAAATAATATTCCAGGCTTACCTGTTTGTGCATCTCAACGTTAAGGCCATAGGACATCTCATAGTACTGTGAAATAGAAAACCAAACGAGTTTAAATTAGGCCGCTTAGGTGATCACCATCATCGTTAATAAAACAAGGGTAGGGATATGGAATGCTAAGGGCCGTAGGACAAAGGAGAACAAGGCGGGTTAGTCATTAATTAATCAGAATCCCTGAGTCCATGCTTTACTTTCTTTTTAGTCCAAATTGGATTTTGCGTGAGTACGGGCGGGCGAGCGAGGAAGTGCGTGTTGAGGAATAAGCCATGAGCCTTTACATGCTAATGAGCCCTCCCTCAAAGGACTTTCCATCAGGGAAAGCAAACAGTACAAACATGAAGCAGGCAGGAGTAGGAAAACATTTTGGACGGAAAGCAAGGCCGAGGGAGTGTGGGCCTAATCATTTCATTAACTTTAACCTAAACTTTCCCTCAAGCGCATAGTACATGGAGAAAGGCCCCCAGAATGTATGAGCATGGAGGAGTTTTTTGGCACACACCCTGAGAAATGATTGCATGGGCGTCTTGTGAGACATTTTGAGTTATGTGAGCCTAAAGTGTGACACTGACATGGAATCCAATATTTACAAACTCAGGGTGTCAAATTAAATTCCTTCCAGACACCACCAACCGGCAGCCCAAGCAGTTGGGAATAAGCACACACACATGTCCATGGGAATGACAGGCGGGCAGGTCGAAACGCCCTCATCCGCTGCTTCAATTAATCCTCTTTTTACCTTCAAGGCACTAATTGTACAGAGGATAAAAAAGCATGGAAGAAAAGCGGTGCTGGATAAAATCCGTAAAGAGAAAGTCGGTTGACTTCCCGACGACCCGGAAATGAATCCCGGGAATTATTCTCCTCATCATCTTATTCATGAGTTCCTGCTGGGAATATGTAAATTTGCTAACCAAAATCAAACACAAAGTACTAACTAGTTACTAGAGTCCTTTCATCCTAGTAAGCGTTGCTATAAAGGGATGAGATGGCTTAAGTTGGGAGATCCAGCCAACATTTATTCACATGTCCTCTAAACAAACAGGACCTGGGACGAATCATGTGAAAGTGAAAATAGATTTGGATCGTTACATTAACAGAGCCTGTACGCTGGAGCGTGAAGCGTGGGGAAAGGCAGTGAGGCATGACATGGTTTCCCAAATCCCAAAGTACACAATCATCCCACATTTAGTTAAATACGAGCCCGAATTCACGTTGGATCAGAAGATCCAATGCTCCACACGCTTACACACTCCCCCCAGATCACTTCGGGGAATTTTCAAAGGGCTGGAAAGAATCTCTTCATAACTTTCGTGGTCTTTCGTTGTTTGCTCTTCTGAAGGCGGGTGGGTAAGTAAGTGGGGCTCACGTTATTTGGATTCCTACCACTCTGTCAACAAACAGAAATCATGCGGGAGTAATAAGTAGGGAAGATATTCCATTTGCCCAGACACAATTCCCGGCCTAGAGATGTCAATATTCTGTAAGCACTCCCCATTAACTCCGTGTAAATAACGGGTAGTTCAAAATGACGACGCGTGATTATCACCACCAATGAGCGTGAGCAGTGGATGAAAGCCAAGCGGAAGTGGCGTGTTAAGGTGTGGGGAAGCATCAGGGGTCATCCGAGGATGAAAGATGAAGTAAAGAAGAGCATTTCTGTGTCTTCTAATAAGATCATATCAAAGATCCATGTACAAATGTTGGTGAACACCAGAAATCTTTTTCGGATCTCCTCCAAATATCGTTTGAAGTGTGTGGGATGGCTGCCGACAGTTTTCCGGGGGAAAGAAAGGATTCCTACTACCCGGATCGTTATGAGGATGTTGATGTTTCTTGGCAAGGGGAAAATGCAGTTGTTTGGCATCCCAGATGGAAGTAAAAGGAAGGCTGGGGAGAAATGGTTACAAATAACCAATCTGAGAGTTTAATGGCTCCAGCGGAATCCTGCTCGTCGTCGTCGTAAGATGACTTCTGAGGAGAGTGGGTTGCTGAGTTACACATCCCATTACAGATACCAAAGCATTTGGTGGTGGTAGTTGATGGGTAGCCAAGTTTACCCCTCTCCGTATTTATCCAAAGTAAAATTCTTTGGTGTTAAATCGCTTTCTTTACTTGACAGGTCAATGTCAACATACTCCCGGCCCCTCATCTATTTACATTATCATCTTAAAACCTCTGTTTACACTCACTCCAGAAGGAATCCCTATTAGCTTCCTTCCCACCATCACCATTGGCATCGAACCCCGCCTCGTAAACTTCCTAAGGTCTTAAATTTAGCAATAGACAAACAGAAAGCCAGTAGGGGAACAAACTGTCAAGGAAGTGACAGGCAGTCAGAGGGACAGTGTGGTTGCATAAACGTAAAACTCACCATCACGTAGTGTCGCTGCATCTCTCCTTTCTCCTGCACCATTTTCTCACATTCAACTTTGAGACTAGAAAGTTTTTGGGAAGAAACGAAGCATAAGAATTTAGCATTGTTTTCATTGCTGATGTTCATCACGAGCAGCGTACATTATTAAATTCGCATCTCAAATTGGCACATTATCTTCCTCGTGCTAATAAATTCGCGGGGGTGGACCTGGACCTTGCCCTGGTGACTTATCAATGCTGGCTGAATTTTTTGAAACGCCAAGATCAATATTTTGGTGGGGTTTTAGCCTAGGAGCATTTCCTGCGTTCCTTGTCGTGCTTATACCAAATTAGTTATCAGGACTTTAATTGACTTTTAATAGACTTTTCCCCCATCCACTTTGGTGGTGTCCTCAGTATCCCCAGTAGTCTTAATGTTTCCTCCTCAATGGAAAGGAACTTTCAACACGCGCGCTCCGCATTCATAACCCCGCTGCTCTTCCCGGATCAAAAACCAAGAAGTTACCCGGGATTTCGGATTACCCGCGAAATCCACTCTCCCCTTTGTTCATTGGGATTATTATCCTATACCTATATATACCCCAGCTATTAACTATGCTAGGCATCTAGCCTCCATTAATTCCTGTGACCACGAGAAGAGTTCAAAACAACCGAATCCCAAATTAGGTCCGCTTGAGTTAACTTTTCATTTCCGTTCACCACCCCTCGTCGGTCACCATCCACTGAGCACCACCGTCGTCCGCCGCATTTTGGCCCTTGAGTGAGATTTTATGTCCGAGGAGAATGGAATTGATGTAACGGTTCATTCCATTTGGTTTGGCTTGTACTGCCAATTTGTTACCCCCTGTCTCTTGTTCCGTGGAAACGATACATCATGGAAGATGCACACATTAGGATTCCTTTCCTTCCCTTCCTTGTCGTGCTTTATGAATAGTCGCTTAATGCACTACCCATTCCTTTTTACCTACCCAAGATCCTCTTCCCTGGGATTATGGGCATGAAAAATTAGAGAAGGCATTAGCACATAAACGCATTAGAACCATTAAATTAACTTCATGCCCACTCAAGGGAGAAGATCCGAACCATGTAATCTGACGAGGGAATTCAAATCCAACAACACATGAAAAACCCACGCATGTCTAGTACTTGTACATCAAGTAGATCCCCGGAGACCACCCTGAGATGGAAATGGGAATTTTTTAATTTAAAGTGAAGGAAAATTGAATTAAAAAGATCCATCCATCTTTCAAGGTGAGTGGGTCCGCCATAATAAGCTCAGGAAAGCTCAGGAGTTGTGGCGAACGACTCGTTTATGGGATGTAACATTTCAGGTTTCCCACTTTTTGCCAACTACAATTAGCACTTTACCAAAGGCACTTCGGTTTTCAGTGGCGTCTTTGCCAAAAAGTTATTTCCCCAGCCCCCTCGTAAGCCCAAGTCAAGTGTGACTAAAAGCGCCAAAATACAAAGGAATATGGAAGGGGAGGGGAATGCCGAAATTACTATTCACACACTCGAAGCATAAAGTCATAATCATGGTTTTCAATTGAGCCAGAAGAACTCTCTTGTCATGCTTATTCAATGTCAAGGGTATAAAAAGGAGCTCGGGGAGCCATGACGAACTTATGTGGAAAATTGTAGACCCAGGGAACCATGAAGAAGGAAAAGAAAGGCAAGGCAA
Source organism: Anurida granaria (assembly GCA_034694825.1). NCBI lineage: Eukaryota > Metazoa > Arthropoda > Collembola > Poduromorpha > Neanuridae > Anurida > Anurida granaria. The sequence continues at coordinate 8,139 of JAQIWD010001325.1, forward strand.
AAGACTTTTCCCAGAGAGAATAGAAGGATATTCAACTGAAGCCGTGTAGCCACCACCACCGCCCCACCGGCTGGAGCGAAAAGTTTCCGTACATAAAGAAAACAACCAAGGGGGAACATTATTGTTTAGCCTCCGAAAAAAGAAGGATTTATTTATTTGGGGAGTCCTATATGGAATAACCGATTCGGCTTCTTTCCCCCCTAACAAATTGCTTTCTCTTCCTGTCCTCCTGGAAAAGTCCTTGGAACTGGAGAAGGAATCTTTGAATCATTTGAAGAAATCCAGGAGAAGAATAAGAGGCAGGAAATGATTATTTTTGCAATTAGGTCCAAGATTTTGAAAAGTCAGTTCCGTGTACTGGTTCGTGGTAGTGAGTCCCTTCCCTCGTGGCGGAGAAAGTCATGTAATAAATTGAACCACCAGTTTCACTTTCTCTCCGAAATCCGATTATGCATTCTCCTCTTTTTCCTTCCATAGGAACTTCCACCCACTTCATTTTGAATTGAGACGGAGAGTGACTTAGGTGAGGGATTTTGTTATAATACCTTTGGAAACTTTCCAAGAAAACGAAGGGGAAAGAAGGAAAGGAATGGGAAGGGTGAGAATATCACCCGGGTAGAAGCGCCTGAAACCCTTCCGCGCATAAAATATCTCAAGTCTCAAGAGAGATCATAATAATAGCCTCAGAAGATGAGTTATTAAAAGTTTCTTTTCTCCTTCCAAAGTAATTCCAACAAATTATAACCATAGGATAAAACACGCCAAATGCCTCTCTCCTTCCACAAAATGATTTTTCTTCCCTCGCATACTGCGAAACTTTTCCCAAAACTTTGTTCTCGATGAACCCGGATTTTCGCAGGAATGATGGGAAATTGAGGTGTGGCCAAAGAGTAAGCCACACGTGGCCAATGACACTTTACCACCTCACTTTGTATACTCATAGAAATGAATACCAATTACTTCCATCAAAATCCATGCATACCAACGCATACTTTATTTGTGCTCGGGCCAACACCAACAAAAACGCAGCTGGAGGTGGAGTGCGGAGTGCGGAAACGCGAAACGGTGACATGGACGGCTATAAGTAGCCTGCTAGGTTTTTAGAAACTCATTCATCTGTCACAGTCCAAAAAGCGTCCCTAATAAAATCGTCTTCATCCTTTCATCCCAATTTGTGCAGCTAGTGAAAAAATAAATCTTTCTTTTTACGACCCCCGTTTTTGGAAAACATTTCCAAAAAATGTCTCATTAGCCTAGCTAGGCCTCCTTGTCGTAAAACCAGATCGGGGAAAACAGAGTTGGGAAATTGGCCAACAAAACAAGAGCAGCCCAAGAAGTTTAATTTATTCTGCCTAATGGGAGTTTATTCTTAAGTTATTATTAGTCTCTGAGCCCATTACCACAGCCAAATCCTCATCATGGCCTGACACGGCATCGGAATTAAGGTTCTTGGCCCCAGTAGTGCCACCAGGCACGCAAACTGAGAATATAAATGGTGGGGTCACCCCCACACTGCCTCCCGACGTGCTAATTAACACTTTTCTCGGCTTATCTCACCCTCTTCCCTCAGTTGAAGTATTAAAATTAAGTGGAAAAAGATCAGAGAGAAAGGCCAGAGTGGGGTGGGTTGTGATTCATCATTCCCTTCGTACCGTCCAACACAATGGGACAAATTAATCATTGGAATTCATGAATTCATTCCGCGTTGGGCAAAATTCCATTAGGATGATCCCTCGGAGCCATTGGACCGAGGAGGAGATGAGATCCCCCTTTAATGTGATTCAATTTTGCGAGAGGGATTAAGCGTCGTATGTTTGCTAAAAAAATTAATGTCCTTTTCTCCACGGGGGAAATGGGGGTGGGGTGGTAGATTATTTTTTGCAAATTGGAATTAATAATGTGGTTGTGCAAAGTCCTGAGGCAGGTAAGGAAGGATAATGAATGGTAGAGGAAGCGGATGGGGTGGTTAGTAGAAGCTCCTAGCAAAATTACAAAGGACGCTAATAATATGGAATTAAATTTCCAAGATGGGGAAGCGAGGGAATTTAGCGTAAGGGGAAGAAGACTTTATAGGAAGGAATGAACTTAAATGAATGAATAAAAAAAGAACAATAATAAAAGAAATGAAAGATTAAAGGAACTCACCATTACATAATGACGCTGAATCTCAATCTTTTCGCTAGCCAATTTCTCGCATTCTAACTTCAAACTGTAAATCATTATGAAAGCACAATTTAGTAACACAACTTTTTGCAGCATCTTTTTCCAAAGTCTTCCACTTTGGGCATCTTTTGTTCTCGACTTTGCATGTTTCTGTCTATCGGAATTAAATCTACGAATAGTCCCATTTGGGTTCCGCCTTTACTCCGCATCTGCCTCATCTCTAAATGCACTTGGCTTCCATTTATTTTTATCCTGAGATCATCTTATCTCCTCCACAAAACATCAGCTCGTCATTAGTTAAAATCTTTCTATACTTTCGCAATGCAACACCTAATGGATTGACTGCGGGAGTCTCTTCCACCACCACATTTAATTCGTCCCTGAGGGATTTAACGGAGTGTGGCATTGTAAATCTGTGAACACGGCTTTGGGCCCCACCATCTTCATTTAGGTAACCTCCTAATTATTAATTGAGATTTATTGGAACAATTAAACGAGTAATGAATTCCGGTGGTGGGAAACAATGGGAGAATTAATCTCCGCACAAATCCTCTCGACATTGTCAGTGAATTTTACTTTTCTTTCCCAGAATTAATTGGGATTTTAGTTGTTAATTTAATTGGCAAAAGAAACTCGTAATTACAGGGCTTCTTCCCCTAGCCCACGTTTTGCACCTTCTTACTATTATGTCTCTCAAGCAATCTAATTAAAGAATTATTATAGCAAGGTAGGAGTAAAAAAAAAAGTAAATTGCAGGGACTTGAATTGGCAATCTGGATGATGATGTATCTTCGCAGAAAATGAAGGATAATTGCCGTTTACATTTTTCATTACAAAAAATCCATCTCACGACCTGATTCGTTTTGCTTGCAGGAGGTTTGCAAAAAGGCTTTGAATAAAAAACAAGACAAGTGAGCTAACAACAATGGAATAGGACGTGGCGATTCTTCGTCGTAGAATCTGCAGCGGTGTATAAAAGGCCAACCTTAATTTCTTTTTCGCATTTTACCATGTTCGAATAGAGACATTTGTAAATACTGAAATGGGGGTGTTTCTTCAGAATTTCAACAGGGTAATATGGTCAATGGAGGTAAGTGCCGGGAAATGTTAAATCCCGAGGGAATTTAGTGTAACATGGCATATGGTGCATGAAGGAGTGGTTTCTTGCAAGCTAATCGATGTATTTGTCGTGACTAAACCAAGAAACGAAGATCACCAGGATTATATCGTATTCCTTTGCTATATTTCTTTTATGTAACCCACACCCTGTCGTCCGCATCAAGAATAACAAGTTTTTGCCAAGACCGTCCCCGATTGTTCCCCATTATACAAGGAACGACGCCACGGGGATCGACTTTTCGATTTCCAATCTAATTCAAACCCGTTTTTGACTCATAAAAATAATTATTTTGAAAACATGAATTTTCCCTTTTGTTTCCCTATTAGATCATTTTAAGAAGAAACAAAACGTGTTGGTAGTCTCCGCAGTTAATTGCCACTTAATCCTGTAATAAAATAAGATTACACAATGGGGGATTTAAGGCTGCTGATTGTCGTTAATGACTCCGCCTGTAGATTTTAAAACCGGAATCGACCGATTTCCATTTCAATGGTAGAAATGGGAATTTAATTACCATAATTCCAATCTCTTAAATCTTCCTCAATTAATATTTAATGGCTAAATTGGAAATCATTATTTCCCCCGAGTGAGTTTAAGTTTATTAGGCCGACCCAGTGGGAATATCGAAATTGGTCTCTCATCAGTGTCTCTATTTCGATGATCGTTAATCAATTGAAGTGTGGGTTGTTTTTTCTGTTCCTGCTCGGCTCTCTTTCGATGTTAAATTTGAATGCGATGATTTACAAGTCACGACTTTCAGGATTCCGAAAAGACGTTCCTGGTGGTGGTGGTGGTATACCCTAAGCCAATTGATTGATTGATTACTCAAAGTCACGATCCTAGAGGCTCCGCAGGTGCGGTATTGCACTGTCACGTAATTCCATACTCAAATGCACTGTGCGAAGACATATTTTCTATCCATTGTTACATTGTTCTACACGTCCCCTCGTCCCTGCTCATTAATTATTATGTGCTCCTTTTGGCAAGAAAAAATTATTAAAATGATGGACAAACACTGTTGTGGATTTGGTGCTTGGTTCCTTCAGTACTCTGCCTCAATTTAATAAGCCAAGAGCCCCATCATCATCATCATCATCATCGAACCGTTTCCATTATTGTGTGATGATGTGGCGTGATTTCATGACATGAACCAGGGACGAATCCCTTGTATCTCCTTCCATTGTTTCCACTTTACATTTCAGAGACATGAGATTTTTGTTATAAGAGTCCAATCAGCATGAGAGCCCATCATGGGAAAACTGACTGACTACTTGCCATCATCAATTAAATTGTCAACCTTCATTGGCTAATATTCCGTGATTGAAACTAATGCATTTGGGATTTCCCGGGGTCAATGAGCTCTTAGCTTTTTTCTATCCCCATCCAGAAAAAATGAGTGGAAACTTAAGTGGAAACCACGGACAGATTGGAAATGGAAACTGTCTGTCCGTAGTTAAAAAAGTGGCGCGTCCCTTCGGAGAGGAATTGATTCTAAGACCATGGGAGAGCAGGTGTGTTTTTCCGAGAAAGCCACACCTCCCTTTCTTGCTGTCCTCAAACCTCATAATGGGGGGGATACTGGTCACT
>JAQIWD010001326.1:0-13005 GCA_034694825.1 Anurida granaria
CGACAACTCATTGGAACAAATTTTTTCGATACACGACAAAGCAGACTAGACATGGAGGCGGGAATCCCTCGCCAAGATTTGCAGCAGGGGAAAAACGTTTCTAGACCTCTGCGGGATCCATCTTTGCGGCGATCCTGTCCACAGCTGCCAAAAAAAGGTCAATGTCCTTCCTGGACCAAATCAAGATGGGCCCTGGAATTAAACAAAAAATTCCAATCTTGTAAACGTAAGACAACCAACAAGTAATTTTTAGTTTGTCAAATTTTGTTCATATTTTACTTACCCAAGTAGTCGTCGAACCGTTTGCTTCCCAAGACAATTGGAGAATTGATCATGAATTGGTAGTGCTCCTTTTTGAAGTGGATGAATCGCATGCGAGCAGTCATGCTGGTCGTGACAAACTCATCGTCATGATCCCAAAAGCAGGCGTTCCGCGGATTTTTTATTTCCTTTGGGCCGTAGTGGAAAAGTGGCTCGTTCTTCTTCAACCCTTCGTCGATTGATGCAAGGGTTTCCTTCAAGTAATCGCGAATCTCCTTGAGCTCCATCCAAAAGAAGCTGGCCACGGTGGGAAGCTCCTTTAGATTCTCCTTCCGAATGTAGAGCTTGTAGGCTGCGGGGAAAAAAGAAACGAGTGTTTAGGCAATAATTGAGAAAATTGGAGAGAGAGAGAGTCCGAGTAAAGAGAGTATCATGTTACCTTGGTTGTGCTTGTCAAACCCGACTCGCATGCGGTAAATTAAAGTATATCCAAACTTCTCAACAAGCCAATCTTGATTGAAAAACTTGTCCCTGGTTTTCTCCAAGTACTCTATCTTTTGGACTTGCTTCATGTAACTGGAGCCCTCAACATGGTGGTTAAATTCCAACTCTTCTCCGGAATCGGACTCCTCGGTTTCCGGCTCGTCCAACTCTTGCCCACCAGACAAGAGATTCACGGCCTTGGCCATCCGTTTGCTTCTACCTGCCACCTCTTCGTCACTGCCCTGGTCATCGCCCAAGGAGTGGACACGCTTCTTGTAAGCCATGACCTTTTGTTTCTCGGTCCGTTCTATCAAACAATAAAAGAGAACAGGAATGAAAAGAGGAACAATAATAAATTTGGACCCATCGCTGCCGCATATTATAATAGCTATTGTTTCTTACCGACAAACTTTCTTGGTGCTTGGTCCATTGGTGCTGGTGGTGCTTGGTTGCGGTGGTGGCAGATAAAATGATTCCGAGGTGAAGAACAAGAAAAGACTACTGGAGTGGGGGAGAATCGGAGTTTTCCCTTTTTATCCGAAAAGCTCCTCCCACTTTTAGTTGCGGCTGAGGGTGTCTTTCCGTGCTCTATCCAGACTGGCTCCCCTGATTTGGTGCAGAGGTGGAGCCTGTCGACTGGGATAAAAAGGAGAATGGAGGGGACCGTTAGTCGCGTTCAAAATGCGGGTAAAGTCTCACCCCAAGCGTCTTCGCCTGATTCCATACACCAAGATTCAAGAACTACAAGAAAGTCTTTCAGTTGATCGTTGCAAGGAAATTGAACTTATTGTTCGTGAATCTTACAAGGAGTGTAGGAAGTGCAACTTATTTTGGGACGGGTACGCCCAGCACGACTGTCCGTCGTCGTTTCCCGGTACTCAGTTGAGCTTGGAAGAAGTATTTTGCTCAATCCGCAACTGGGCATCAAGGAGCCCATTTGACTTTGGTGGATTCCGTTTTCGAATTGGAATTTCAAATCCCCGTTCCTCATTCAGTGTCAAAGTAACAATTCAAAACAATTTTGGCATAATTTATTGTGCCCCTCTCCCCGTGTATTCAATGGAGCCAAGTCCACTTTAAAGGGTCGGCTACGAGGCTACAACATGGAGACTGAGGAGGAGGATGACTTTGATATTGCAGAATGGGAGGAATTTCCTCCATTATCTCCACAACAAAGGAAAAGGGGAGAGCCAAAGCAAAAAAAACCTCTAAACCCCCTCGACCCAAATGACTTTATTGAATTTGCCAAAAAACAGGGTGTGATTCGCAACTACCCAATGGTTGATCCAACGTCCCTAAACAGAAAGCAGCGCCATGTTTATGATTTTATTACCGCCGGGCTCACCTCCGGTGTTTGCCGTCGCCTATTGGCGGTAGGACCAGCAGGAACAGGTAATGTAATTAATTTTTTTTAATTTTGAGCATGCATTTAGTTAACTTTTCAAGTTAATGTAGGAAAGTCATTCATCGTCGCAGCATTACGACATTTCTGCATTGCAAACTCTTTTCACCTGAAAGTTTGCGCATTCACTGGCGCTGCAAGGTAATAAAATTTTTGCCCAACATGGCTGCCTCCTAAACCTTTCAAAAATTAATTGTTTCCAGCTTTAATGTGAGCGGCTCCACCATACATTCGACGCTTTCGGTCCCAAGGGGTTACCAAAAGTCGGATCCAGGGGCTAACGCGGAGTTTGTAGCCTCGCGCCTCACCGGACTCAAGCTACTCATTCTAGATGAACTTTCAATGATTTCAACCAGCCTCCTTGGTTTCGTGGACCTACGCCTGAGGGCGGCATTTAAAGTAGATTTGCCGTTTGGAAACATTAGCGTCTTGATGATGGGGGACTTTCTCCAATTGCCACCCGTGGCTGGGTATGCGCTCTTTACGAAAAATCCCCAGGCATTTGGCCTCGAAGCCGCTGGAATTGCGGCATACGAATCTTTCGAGGATTCTTTTTTTTTGGATGAAATTATGAGACAGGGACCGGGGCAAGAGCAATTCCGGGAAATTCTCAACAGCGTACGCATTGGTAGGATGCATCCGCGGCATCAACGCATTCTTGAACGCCGCCATATTCCGCATCTTCCCCTGGAGAAATTGAGGCCATTTATGGATGCCCCGTTTCTCTTTGCCGAAAATGCACGCCGAATCAAGTACAACTCGTAAGCGATGAGAGTAGGGAAATCAGGATTTTATGTGTGAATTTGAAACTAATCTCTTCTTTCCCCATATTTCCGGTTAGGTACCGCTTGGGTGAAATGATAAAGGAAGGAGCAGAGCTGGTGGAAATCCAAGCCCTGAAACGCATGGGGGAAACATTCATTCCAATAGAGGGGGATGTTCTCCGCCTGTGTGTCAACAGTCGCGTAATGATCACGTCCAATTTGTTTATAGATGGAGGTAAACCCCGCCCCCCCCTTCCCCAAATGGTGTTGCATAATCAACATGCTAATATTCTGCCCTCTTATTAGGATTGACGAATGGGAGCATGGGATGGGTAACCGCCATCTCAAGAGAAAGGACAGAGGACGGGTTTCCAACCTACATCTTTGTTAGGTGGGTAACTTTGATTGCAGATGAGTGAGATGCAGTCAGGTTCATTGAGACGAGTCCAATAAAAGTAACTCTTTAATTTTTTTTTCTTAGGCCGGATCGTTACTACGGGTTCCGATATCCAATGAGGGATGACATACCCTTGGTACCAATTGTACGTCCTGATAAGGAAAAGGGTTCCAAAAAAACAATCCAAAGGAAGGCCTTTCCCCTCGTACTCGGATTCTCATTCACTGTACACAAATGCCAGGCAAGTGATTAATCGATGCCCTCCAATTTATCTAAAAATGAAATGTTATTCAATTTTCCATCTTTCCATTTTGCAGGGTCACACCCTTGAGAATGTAGTTATTGGTCTCCCACCGCCGGACTTTCCTGCAGGATTCTGGAGGAGAATGAGTCCAAATCTGTTTTACGTGGCAATTGGTAAGTTACATTAGTACCCGGCCAACTTGTACCTGGTCAGCGAATAATCATACAATTTTAATTTGCAGGACGATCGACTACACTCGAGGGAGTCTTATTTTCTCAGCCATTCGACCATAGTTTGGTTACTTCATCAGGATCCTACTTGGAGCAGTCTTTGGCAGAACTGGAACGATTGCGCACCGTGGAAACCGTCACTCTCCAACGGATCCAACAATTGAATTAAACGTGTGAATTGTGAAACTTTCAATTAGTCTATTGTTTGTATTGTTCTGTGATTTTTGGTGTACCTTGTGTGTGTAATTTGGAATGAAAAGCCAAAATGGCTACAGATAGAAGGATCAGGAAAAAGTACTTGGACAAGAATATACCCGGAAGCTTCAGTGGTCTCCCGGGGTTTGTGAAAACTAATAAATACCAGGATGTAAATAGAGTAAAGCGAATTCTTTCTGGCATTGATGCATACACCTTACATAAGCCAGTGAGAAAGAAGATGAAAACAGGGCCCTACCTGGTCTTTTACCCTTTTGATTCGTTTGCCGCCGATTTAATGCAAATGAGCAAGGCAGTTGTACAGCGGGAACATTTTTCGTTCGTTTTGGTATGCGTTGACATGTTTACGCGCTACCTTTATTACCACATTTGCAAACAAAAAACTGCCGGAGATGTCCTTGCCGGGTTTAAGGCCGTTTTTAAGCAAGCAGGGGTAAGTTTAAATTGACTGGGGTGGTAATCATGAAAATGAAGGGGTAACTCCTCCTCTCCTCCTTTTATTCCTCAGAGGTTCTGCAATCGAATATTGGTAGACAGAGGTTTGGAATTCTATAACAAGCCAGTTGATGATTATCTAAAAAAGAACCATGTCCAGCTGTACTCGGTAACCACGCCCAGGAAGGCGGCGCCCGCAGAGAGACTTATCCAATCGCTGAGAAAACTAATTTCAAAAGCCCAGGTCGTAGAACCAGGTGCTACATTCAAATCGTTGCTACCAAAAGTTGTATCAAATTACAACAATCGATATCATTCGACTATTAAAATGACACCGAGTGAAGCAACCAAGCCCGAAAATAAATCTACCGTTTTCATCAACGCATATAAAAAGGTCATAGAAGCTAAGCCTGTAGAGCCAAAGTATAAGGTAAGCCGGGTCTCGTAAGCTATGCCCACCAATCGTTTTACATGAGGTCGTTCTTTAAACGTTTGCAGGTGGGCTCATTTGTACGGATAAGTCGGAATCGATTAGTTTTTGAAAAATCCCACACTCAGGGGTACTCTTCACAAATATTCAAGTAATTGAAGTTTTCGGAAACACTTTTCCCAACAACTCTCCCTCATTGACACTTTCTAATTTCCCTTTTCAGGATCCGAAAGGCAATAAAGGGGAACCCTCCCTTTTATTACATTTCCGACTTAAATGGGCAGGAGGTGATTGGTGAGTACGAATAGTCTTTGTGTGGTCTTTGACGGTGAATGACTCGCAATTTCCTGTTCTCCCTCTGTATTGTTTGTGCAACAGGTTCATTTCTAAACGAAAATTTGGTTCAAGTTGCTGATCCCAAAACTGCACCCCACTAACAATGGAGCCCGAGTGGACACCGTTTTCAAAGTATGTAACTCTTGTGAGTAGCACTTCAAGAGAATACTACAAGACAAACACTTCAAGTTCCTTTAGAAATAGACTTTTGGAGCCGATTCCGTGCGGGGATTCCAATTCCCTACCATTAGAGGTAGCTCTTGTTGACTTGTGGTATCATCCAAGGACTCTCGCGAGTAAAACAATCTTTGGTCATGAGAGCGGTGACGACGAGATAAAGCTTGTCTACCGTGCTACGGCGGAACTCTTCATTTACCGCGCCGAGGATGAGCCCTACGAACAAATCCTAAATGACGCAAACGAACGACTTTCGCTAGTTACACCCAACATTCGGTTGGGACTTTCCAGAGAAGACGACGGGAACTACTACTTTTTAGTAGAAAACCGGGAAGAAAAGGAAAACCTTGACATTACAAAGGTGTATGCCCAAGCCATGGGGTTTGATGTGAATGTGTTCAAAAAGGGAAAGACTTTGGGGAAGCGTCCAATTAGTCAACAACTCTTGAATCGTATTGATATCACCCTCCCAATTACATTTACACTTTACGAAGAGCAGAAATGGACGGTGAAGGTTGCAGAACCTTCTGAAAAGTCAGTTTATGGGCTTCTTGAGTCCATGAACCAAGCACTCGCCCCAAAGAAGATTAAGGTTTGGCAGACTGGAGCCGAGTTTGTGACGGATGGGCTCTATATGACTGGACTTGCTATGCGTCTCTCCCCCCTTTTGGAATCCATTTTTGGACTCGTCTCCCCTACGTGGTTTGATTGGGAAAAGGAATCATGCCCAAGTGTGGCGAATATTGATTTGGGACTCTCATCAAATCAACTCCTCGTCCTGGCAGACGTTGCGGAGGCTTCATTTTACGGAAACATGAGCATCCCCTACGTAGGAATCTTTTCATCAGACAAGGAACCAACCCATCGAGAGAGCAGATTGGAAATTCCCCCCGTACATAAATCACGTCAAGAACCACTCTACTTTCCTGTCAAGACAGATCTTGATTCAATCAGAGACATTGAAGTACAGCTCCATAATGAACACTTGGAGTTGATCCTCCCCTCAGTCGACAAGGAAACAACAATCACCCTCCACTTTCGCACCAGAAAGTTCTAAATTAAACTGTCCCCTTCCCCCATAATTTAGTTGTCCACCAGCCCTTCACCCAACGAGTTGTCCTTAATTAAATGCTCCAAGTTTATTGTGAAAAGGGTGTCTGCAAATTAAAAAAAATGGATTCAATTTCCCCCAACCGTCAAATTGGTTACGGAGGACTCACCCCTCTAATTTTCCCTTACGCTGTCCCTATCGGAGGTTCATCGGGAGGTCATAAATCAAGAGGAAGGAAAAGAGGATCAAGTCAACGCGGACAAGGCAGGGGAACACAAAAAAGGAAATCAACAAAAGGAGGGCGGCGGCGGCGGAAGGGTGGAAACAAAGGCCGTGCTCAATCGGGGAGGGGGAAAAAGAGGGGAGGAAGAGTGGGGAAAAGGAAATCTACCGGAACGCGAAGGGTTGGCGGAGGTGCCAAGAGGGGGAAAAGGAAGGTTTGTGGAAGTGCTGTGCAACAAAAGGTGACGTCATTTCGTCGCAAAGTTGGAAAGCGGAGGCCTAAGCAAATTTTACCAAATGACAACATGCCATAAGTGTGAGTTTACGCGTGACTTTTTGGTATAATTTCTGCAAACTTGGACATGTTTCATCAGTCTTCGAGTGAGTTACAACAAGTACAGATCTCCCGTTACCACGATCCTCTTTGAAATCATCGAAATGGCGTCAAACACACTGGCCGGAGCTGCCAAAAAAGAACATATCATCAACAATTTCCTTGATATATTCAAACCCCCAACCATGGATATTAGCCTCCTCCGGTCCGATTACCTCGCGATTCAGCCCACAAATACCGTCAAAGATAATCCCTCCATCAACTTTAGCGTTCCGGGAACAATGGCGCCCAACCTCTATATAGACTACTCTAACAGTTATCTGTATACGAGAGCTAAGGTTTTGAATGGAGACGGCAGCAGCCTCGGAACAGCCGAACAAGTTGCAATTTCAAATCTTTTCTTCTACACCATGTTTCAAAATTTGCAAGTCTCTATGGGTGGAAAAGTAATGTCAGAAACAAATTTGATGTATCCCTATCGGGGGATTCTGACTAACATCCTGGGAAAAGGAGGTGACGTCAAGGCGAGTCTACTTAGTTCCATCGCATTTTATCCAGACAGCCCAGCAGGCACATTTGCAGATACCAATGAAAATTGGAAAACGAGAAGAGAAATGTGTCAGGGGTCAAAGACGTTTGACCTTTTAGGTAGACCGTCGGCACCACTCTTTGAACTTGGTAAATGGGTTCCGGGCTCTGTAAAAGTGGACATGACCTTCACCAAGCATAATGCCGCATTCGCCCTGGACACTAGTACGGATAAGGTCTACAAATTTACAATTGAGGATTGCACGCTTTACCTCAAAGTAAACACCGTGAGCCAAGAGGTCGTGTCAAAGCATAATAAAGGCTGGAATGGGGGTGGAAAATGTTTCTATCCCTATACGGATATTCAATTGACGAATGCGACCATCGGAAAGGGACTCACGCACTTTAGCACTGAACAGCTGTTTGTGAAGCGCAAGCCAAGTCTGATTGCTGTATGTTTGGTAGACAGCACTGCCTTCCGGTCATCTAATTTTAAAAAGAGCAGCCAGAACTTTGAAGGATTTGGAGTGACCTCAGTGTCAATCAAAAGCGATGAGATGGAACCATTTTACAAGCAACTCACCTGCAATTACACGACGGGGCTGTATTTGCAACCCTTTTTTAGCATTTTCACTGGACTAAACCAGACACTTACGGGAAATGGAATTGATAGACACGATTTCAAGGTAGGTGAATGGGGGGAGTGGGAGGTGGTGGAAGGGACGTGTACAATTTGATTAAGAGTTTGAGCTAATGAAAGGGGGTGTTTTTAACATCAGGACGGGAGCTGCATCTATGTATTCGAAGTTGGACAGGGAGCCGGTGATCTTCTCCCCTCTCAGCACGCAACAATGAGAGTAAGTCTCCCTTCTATCCAATTAATTTTATTATCGAGAGAAGATACCATTAATCTTTCCTTTTCAGATCTCAATTGACTTTTCGACAAACGAAAATGAACCCATTGAAGTAATTGTGTTGGCGACGTTCAACAATCTGATGACAATTGACAAGTACAAAAATGCAGACTTTCTCAGAGAATAGAGGGGGCGGTGGCGGTGAGGGAATGTACGAGGATCAATTGAGGGAGGGATTACGGAGTGTCATTAAATGTAGTAGGACGGGAAAGCCTCCATTCATCAGGTCATTTGTAATCTCAAACGACGAGATGAAATTTCTGAATCCCAAAGCCCCCTTTGTTGCAATACAGAATACTGGTAAAAGGGGAACCCCTGGTGAGTCATTCCTTTTGACACATTGTAATTGACCCTTGTTTATGGCTATGTCTTTTTTCTCCCCAATTGACTAGGTTCCCATTGGGTTTTATGGAGTCTACTCAAGCCCCATCCCTCTTCTTTTGTCTTTTTTGACAGCCTGGGACAGCGACCAGAAGCGTATAACCTCACTCTCCCATATGGAAAGAATACCCCGCTCCGTGAATGGAACTCTGTTCAGGTCCAAGAATCCAAATCCTCCAGTTGTGGTCAATTTTCGTTATTTGTCTTTAGCAAGCTCTTGGCTGGACATTCCCTTTCTCACATTATCCGGCATGATTTTAACGAACGGAATTTGAATAGGAATGAAAAGATTGTAGTAGATTTTTATAGTCGTTTGAATGTTTGTGTAGGACGGAAGTCTTGTAATTTAGCATGCATGCAGTCTTGTAAGCCAAAAAGTAAATGGTAAATTTAAATGTGTGCAAATAAAAAACTGTCTTGTGGTCTGTACTTAAAATGCGTTTGCGTTAAAACACGTCCATTTATTCCAATCCACGTTGCATATTTACATTTAGTCTCTCTAGAAACTTTGCTGAATCAACATGGCTACCATCATCTCGTCGTCGTCGCCGCCGCTACTGTACTGTCTGTTGTTTTTGTTTCCAATTGAAAACTGGGGTCTCCTCCTTCCTCCCGCTCCGTCTCCTGCCGGTGTGGCCGTGAAAGGAGAAAACTTGATTAAATCGTGCGGAGAGTGTACCGCAAAGGGTCACACTTATATAAAGGGATGGAATCTTTACTCGAGTCAAAACTTTGTTTGCACTGATCAACCAGCTCAAATGAAGCCCGGGCTCATTTTTATGGACTACATCAAGCGGACACGGGAATGCGATTTCCTTGGCAAAGAAATGGATGGGGTGATTTTTGGATCTCATTGGCCAGATAAGTTTGCAAACGGAACCGCCCTCCGGGATATTACAAGGGTAATTCAGGCTCTCATTGATGACAGCATGGGCTCAAAGCACGAGGAAGGCGAGGATTTTCCACCAACTCTCATGTACTGCACAGCTGGTGAGTCACCGCATGAAATTCAGTCCTTTTATTTTTCCCCTGTTCAAAGTCTATTGTTCAGTTTGACTCGCTCAGGCTTTGGAGTAACATCAGTCATCCTACTTTTGATCCAGCTCCTGGTTTTGCACTTGAGAAAAATCCCCGGTTGTAGTGAGTGCAGCGCGGATTTATCAACTTCAAGGAAATTCGGACTGCACATCCATCCCCATCGGAGCCGCTATTGGCAGGAAAGTGAAACCTTGCCCCAGACCCTGCCATAAGCTCGGCGTAAACCAAAGTCAGTCATCTCAACAAAAGTAATTTGTAAATAACATGTCCTCTGCTCCCATTCCATTTCGTCGACGTGCGGTTCCAAGAAGGGTAATTAATCAATACAGTTGGAGTTAAATTGAAACGTTACTAAATAATTTATACATTTCCAGATAAAATGTACATATTTGGGAAGGGATGGGAGGTGCGACTATGAATGTTTCCGATACCGAACAATGGCTGTTCACGGAGAAATGGTGAGTAGATGAGTAACAGACAAGATTAAATTGCAAGGTGGCACGCCCTAATTTCCTACTTTGATTTCACTTGATTCAGGCTCACAACTGCCAACACTGTGGAATTTCATACTTTTCCCTTCCGAGTCACTTGGATGCGGGATGTACCATGAGAGGAAGAGGGAGGCGCCGGTTTGTTCCTCGTCAGCCAGTCTCAATTCTGCCATACAAGGAAGCCAACTTTGCACTTAGAGGATCCCTGCTAATCTACACCGCCCCAATCCCAGAAGACGACCAATGCCTCATTGGTAAGGCATTTGAATCTCTGTACTGGCCAACTCACGCTCTAATTAATGAAGCAATAGAGGTATTTAGAGGAGTTAAAGTTAGCTTTAGACTAATTGTACACATGTTAGAAACTAGGTATAATCAGGAACATGAGAATGATGTAATCGGATCCAGTTTCCTCCCCATTAGTCATATAGCTTTTTTTGACACCGTCATGCTCAATTCGTGCAATTTCATAATCTCCAGCGCCAACATGTATTTAAGGAACGGGAGCATGTGGCAAATTGTGCGATTAAAAGAACTTCAGGTCCATTTAGCTCAGTTTAATCCTATTAGGGGGCGGGGGTACGTAGAGACTCCAAAGGAGCTGTCCAGGCGTCAGGGACTGATTTCAATTAGGGCCGTCTCAAACTGTTTCCGGTTTAGTCTCCTTTGCGGGGTGTATGGAGATGAGATTTTGGCTGCGGGGATGGCGAAAAGAACAAACTGTAAAGACGCAAGGATGAGTGAGGTTATCAAGGCGGTACTGGAGAACCCCATGTCCTATGTCGATTTCCTTGATAAAATTAATTTAGACTTTTTGGGCCACGACGGCGGAGTTTCGTTGGAGGAAATTGACTCGGTGGAGCAGCATCTTCCCACAATTAGCATTAACGTGTATGGGGACGTGGGTAGGGACACTACAATCCTACGAGCAACAAAGGAGGTTCGTGAGAAGCACGTTAATTTGTTATTAATTAAGCATCCGACAGAAGAACTCTACCATTACATTTGTATCAGAGAATATTCAAAATTTCAAGGGCAGCACAACAGGTATAGGCATCAGTATTGCCCAAAGTGTCAAAAACAATTTGATTTGAGATGCGATTCGGCATCCAATCACAGGTGTGGTCCAAACTCTACACAAATTAAACCATCTCGGAGAAAGTTTGTCGAGTTTAGAAGGTTCGATTCGCTCCTCTTCTCCCCCTTTGTAATTTATTTCAAGTTTTTCTATTTGAGGATTGCCCAACCAACCCCCGCTTCACAATCCGAACAAGTCCCTCCCACTAGCGTAGGAAATGCTCGAATAGTAGAAGAACGTGTCCCGTATGCATACACCATTATTGTGGTAGAAATGAGTGGGAAAACGGAAAGATTTGCGCATCAGGGAGAGGATTGCGTCCAACACTTTTTCACCACTCTTCTGAAGCTGGGGAAACAAAAGATTGGAATGGTGAGGGATACAAACAATTTTATTACCCCCACCGAGGAAGAGTTGAAGAGGCACAGGGAGGCAACACATTGCGAGGTGTGTGGGAAGAGACTGTCCAAAAAACCAAACGATCTCCTTACGTATCATCATCATCACTGGTCAGGCCTTGGATTACAAAAGGCTTGCCAAGAATGTAATCGTTTAATTAGGCCTCGTAATTCAATTACAGCCCTGACCCAATGCGAGGAGAGCAGGAGCGAGTTGAAGTTTCTACTTCAAAAATATCGACCCAAACACGTCACTGTGACGCCCATGAAACGAAAGACGGGAGAGTATGTAGGATTAAGTTTCAAGGGAAGTGAGAAAACGGGGGATTTTACACTAAACTACTCTGTCAATCTGATGGACTTGGCAAATTTTCGGGCAGATGCAAAGTTATCACGCCTTGTAAATGAAATGGGAGGTTCGCAAAGGGGATTCAAAATATTTCACGAAATGTTTGGGAGGGCTGCTCAACCCCTCGACTACTTGGTAGGGGATGATCCCAAATTTTACCCTTCATTCTCATCGGTGGCTGACTTTGAGGCAAAATCATTGGATCCCTTTCAAATTCACGCAGGGTACGAGGGAAATGGGGCGGATAGGAGAGGGCTCCTCCAACAGAGCCTCTCGAACCTTGATTTTATTCGTCACGCTTGCAACGCAGAGACGTCCATCTTGGCTGACATTTTTGAGGAAATTAGGTTGTCCCTTTTTGATGAATATCAGCTGGACGTTAGTTGCTTCTGGAGCATCTCATCGTTTTCAATGGAGGCAGGCCTGTTCTGGGAAAGGGTAAAACTTGAGCCAGTCACCTGTCCCAGGATTGTAGAAGCTACGAAGCGCGGGACATTTGGGGGCGTGATTCAAACGACAAAGTTAAAAGCAATTGCAAATTCGGAGGGAAACTCAAACCATAATGATTTGCATCCACCAAAGGAAATTTCTTATTTTGACATGTCCATGTCATATAGCAGTACCCTATTGGGCGAACTTCCCCACAATCAGGTTCAAATGATGACAGAGGAAGAGCTTAATTCAATCTCATTTGAAACGATCGATCAGCAGCCTGGAGGGTGGGGCTATGTGTTTTGTGTAGATTTGGATTATGAATCGGATGCAGTAAAAGAGTACATTGCAGAGTTTCCCTTTCCTCCGGAGAGGAGAACAATGAAGATGGAGGCAATGTCCCCTATGCAGCTG
>JAQIWD010001327.1:0-12996 GCA_034694825.1 Anurida granaria
TTACTTCCAAATTTGTTCAAATTGTGCATCCTAAAATTCCTTCAAATTGTGCATCGCATAATTTAGCTCAAGTTGGGGGCTTAGCAAAACTGGTCAAAATGTCACTCGATTCGTGGTTTTCTATGCAGTTTCTACTGATTTTTTAAATTGAAGAAGCGCTGATTTGGGATTATTCAATGATTGCATCCTTGTCGGTGACACGAAGGTGTATCTGGCATTTGCGCTCTCAACTCCTCCTTACAACGCATGCGCGGGTTTTGGTAGTGACAAGACCGTGTGTGCCAAGTCCAGGGATAAATCGTAACATCCTGCCGCCGTCGTTTAGGTTTCCTATGAATATCCTCTCAATTGTTGTTCCTCGTTTTTATTATTATGTTGGCGTACCTTGAATTTCAGAGTCCCTTGCCTCGTCTCTTACCCTTCCTTACGTAAGGATGAAGCATCCTTCCTCCGGATTTTATGCTGAGAGACGCCGAAGTCCATCATCGCCTCCTGCCTCAAGCTTTCTACCACCTTCATTTATTACAGTTGCTTGCAAGAACCAAGATCCCCTCTTCTTCATCTTTCTTGTATTAGTTGGATGGACTTGGGATTGTTGTAACAAGCAAGAACGCTTTCAGATACCAAGATCAGCTCCTCACAGTCCTCAAAACAAAGTGGAGTCACAGGCATCATCTGCTCATACACCTGAGTACCCCATCACCAGTATTTATTCAAAGTAAGTACAAGAGTGTTTGATGTCATTTCTTATCCATTCATCTTGAAGAAGTTCCACAATCTCAACTGAGTACGTGATTGTTTATAATCGGCTGCGTAAGTGGTTCAAAATGAAACCAAAAATCAAGTGTGACCGTACGCTTTCCATTTTAAAACAAAGTTTCATTATTTATGAGGCGACAAATCAAGTGACGACAACGAGTTATTGAATTGCTCAACACGTTGGGACACAATTCTGCTTTTGTAATATAAATCGAACAATTGAACGAACGGACAAGCCTTTGTCGGCATAGATCTAGCTGTTCCTAAATTGCAATTTGGTGTAAGTTTTTCTCCATTTTCTTTTAACCCTTCGTTATATTCTGCCATAGGCGGCTCAGGATTGGAGTATGGTGAAATTCAGGTTTTTATAAAGTAAGGGTAGATCTTTGTTTCACTGCCTGGAAAATATAACGTTGAACGCATTTCTTCTGCATTGAACAACCTTACAAGTTTCTAACAGTTTTACTTTTCGTAGGCATGGAGGAGGGTGGGTGAATTTTTTAGGTGGAGGGTTCAAACGGAACGTAAAAAGCAAAAAGTCACAATAATTACATAATATTTGTAGGCTAAGAATCCTCTCCAAAATCCTACAATGGCTTGTGAAGCCTGTAGTTTTCTTAATTAAAAAACACAGTTTTCTCGTTCCTTAATCGCATCGCAATGGATGGTGTGCTATACCTGGGTGGGGTTAGTGTATGAAGTAAAGTAACAAAGCCAAGTTCATTGCGACAACAACACTTACAGTAGGAGGGTAAATAATTTCATCCCTCGGTGGTTGGTGGGATGACACACTTTATGATTCAAAGTGGTTCCTAAATTTCGGACAAGAGGCAAAAAGTCTATCTGACTCATTTCCAGCAACTCGGCAACAATACCCCCCACAACAAAGGAAGAATGGGAATACGTACTATAAGAATTCAAGGAGGTAGAAGTTGAACTTTGTTATTTAATTCGAGTATACCCTCCCCCATGCGTCATTTCTTTGAATTTCCGGTGTTCATAATCCCATTTAAACTTTAAATCGCCTTTGCTCCCGTTTTCTATTGCTAATTGAAATTCTTAACCAATTTTAAGAACGCCGGTGTTAAAATAGGACAAAACACCCTTTGGCCACGTTTTGCCAAAAACGTTTGCTTTGACCATGAGCATTGAATTATCCTAAGGTTATTATTGTTCGTAGTGCTTTCTTTACATCACTATCCCAGTGTTGAAAGAATAGGTTTATTGGTGTCGTGTAAATTTTGTGATGTTTGATATTTTTTCCAATTCAAACAATTTGGCAATTGGTCCTTGACTAAACAATACAAACTTTAATTCGAACAATAAGGATTAACACTTTTACTTTTCTTTGATTTGCAGGCAATGCCTATTACAATGTGGACGTAAGAGGAACTCCAATGTAATCAAGCCACATTTGTCCGTCACATCAATTGGAAATGAAGCAACATGTGCGTGTGCAAAGGACATTACAGCATCATAGTGGTCGTTAGTGGAAAGTGACATAGGTGCTTCAATCCTGTTCGGAATGACTTGTGGAATGGAATGACTTTTATATTCAACTGCAAGGAAAATACTCGTAAAAGTGTTCTCGAAGTCTTGAAGGGGAGTGTGGAAAGGAATTTATCATCTTTAATTAATAGTCGATATTTCGTTACGGCCGAAGTGGATGCAAATTGAATTTCATTGTGCCTGGGATCAGCTTAAGACACTTTGTGTATTTGTTATTGGCTCAACCCAGGACCCGTCAAATTCCATTGAGATTTACCCCCGATGTGGGTAACGAAAAAACCAAATTAAAGTCACGATTTCGGTGTTTGAGACCAACATAAGTCAAGACGGCATTTCATTTGTTCAGTACATAAAAGGTGCATCGCCAATGGAGTCCCCAACACCTTTGAGTGAAATTAATTTGAAAAGATACAAAGGGATCAGGTTGGTTTAAAATTTTATTCTTAAAATAGATATCCGATGCTTCTTTCTTGGAGCGACATTTGCAAGACCCGAATAATATCCGAGCTTCCTGCCTTTTGTCTCGCCCCAACGCCTAGTTGCTTCTTTGGGATAATAAAGGAATTGAAGTTTTAACGCATCCAACAAAAAAGCGCACAAGCTGAACACTCTTGAGAGATTTGTTTCAGAACGTGCTGAATGCCAAATAGTTTCATTCCATTAACTTCAGGGAAAGTGAAAACAATTCATCATTCAAGAGGGAAGGGGAAAATGGTAACGAAAGGGCACGACACGTTGACATTTCAATATATCAGACATCTCTCAACAATTTTGTTCACAACAGCTCGCGCACTTTTACACGCACGCAGAAATAGTTGGAACATCTTTTAGGAATTGAAGTTCCAAGGCACAAACGCTGTTCATTCATTAGTTCTATTTTGTTACTTTTATAGCCTATCTTTTATATTTTATAGTTATCAGTGTAAATAAAGGTTCAAGAAGAGGCCAAAAGCGTCGGGCCTCTTTCATCTCCAGAAAAGACTCTTTCTAGTATTTGATGACATAACTGTGACATAATGAAACATTTGCATGGAGATTGCAATGTATTCCACGGTTAGCTGACTGCGTAGCATTCCAGTTCCAGTCAACGGAATAATTTTCCGGTTCCGTTCCGGTTTTCAATTATTAGGGAACGGAAATAGAGCCCCGTTCTATTAAGTTCCTTCCGCGTTTTCAAAATGCAGAAGCCAGAAACTGATCACGCGTATAGGGCATTCGACCGTTTAAAAAAAAAAGTAGAACATCTATTCTAATTTGTTACTTTCCTAATCAATTTCCTACTCCTATTTTTGGAATTGTGTTTCTCTTGTTGAGGGGGATGGAGTTGGCTGGAAAATCTTCCACATCGGAATTCCTGACAGAACATTGCCATTAATTAGTTTTTCCCTTCCTCTTCCAGATGTAATTGAGGTGGTTTTTGTTTCTAAAACATCAATTAAGCCAAAAACGAGTAAGGGGCATAATAGGATTCTCTACTATCGATTAGTTTTAAGTAGTTAGCCTCTGCATATTCCCTGTAAAAAAAAGTTTAGATAATTAGTGCTAATCCCTTCACTTTATTGACTTATGATTAACCAAAATAGCGGAAACTAAATATAGAAATGCAGGGAAATTTCTATCCGATTACAAACAAAAAAGCCTTAAACCGACTGCATTAAAAGGAAAAGGGCTAACATAAGTCCTTGTGAAATTAAAAACGGATCAAATCTAATTTGATTCAAATGGAAGGTGAAGGAAGAGGCTGGTATGGTAGGGGTAGATACTTAATAGCAAAATTTGATGGGCCCATGCGGGATTGAGGTTTAGCATGTGAGATCAAAATTGTTCACACCCTCCATAATGCACGTTTTAATTTGGAGATGAGGGGGTTATACAGGGAATGGGGTATTTCTAAATAATTAAAATCCTGCCACTCTTACCAACCTAAAATGAACAGCAACTAACACGTGTTACATGTTAAGGCTCCCAAATAAGGAAAACGAAATTACAGTTGCAGTTATTGCTAAACTTTCAATTCCGACGGTATCGCGGGGGAGATGCTTTGGGCCAGTCACTTCACACTATGAAAATTTCGTTACCTTTCTATAGGCTTAAGTTAGGTTAATGATTGTTCCAAAAATGATTGTTCCCCTAGCCTTCATTTGCCACCCTTAACAATTTGATTCTTTTGAGAGATTTGCTATTAATTAATCTTCTTCCTTTATAGTCAATATTTTCCAAGTGCTCAACCCAATACAATGCCCGATGCCCATAAAAATTAGGTCAAGTCATGATGATATATATGCATTCTAATAACAAAACTGGTGTGAATTTGTCACTTATATATATATATATATATGTATACCTTTATATAATCTTTTTACTATATTCTTTCAGGACATCCAAGAAGAGGCAACATTCATGTGCCGATTTCTACATCAAAGAAAGCGAAGAGGATAAGACGCTAGAACGAAGATCAGTATCTTTGGTAAGGAAAACATCTTGCTTCATCTCCTTCCACGACCACCTTCCTCTTATAATGTTGGACTTTGTTCCGTAAAAGAAAGAAGATGCAAAATTAAACGATTCACACCACAACTTATTTCATGACGTTCATAACAAAGGCGGAACTTAATGAGGATTTTAAAATTATAAAAATTACAACAGTAAAACACAGTATGAGGTCTACTACTGGGCAACACACAACAGTGAAGTAATCTTTAGATTATTGTGTTATATTCCGTTCGGGTGACTATGGGCTTTATGCCCGTTGATTGTAAACTACAAGTAATTTGTTGAAGATTTCATATTTGCGCTAACTCCTTCCTCAGAATCGCTTTGGTTTGTTTCGCAAAAGCTAAAAACCAAAAAACGGTCTGGAAAATTTTTGTCGATTGTGAATGAGAATTAAATTTAAAAAATAACTTGGAAATTTGCTGATGGGCCGTATAAGTGCTGCGTTCTCACCTAAGACCTAAAACAACTCTACTGACTGGAAACACCACATTCCATTTCGTTCCGAGAGTTCCTGTTGCATTATGAAGTGTCAATGGACTTTATCTACACGCAATTTCTGTTTCAACCGCAGATGAAGTTCAGATTCTGTTTCTTCTTGCTCAAAGAAAATTAACTGACTGGCAAAACTCTTGGAGTAGAAGGTCGAGGCGATTTAAAGCCGGTCACTTTCTTCATGCTAAGTACTTGCACTGTCTTTCGATCCTCTTGAAGGGGGCGTCGAAAGACAGTGGTACTTGTTTTTTGAATGTTCACTGAAAAATCAGCCAACTTTCACTGGTTATTTATTTTTCTTTTGGAACGCTATGTATGTGCATAGTTTGGCTCCCCTTGGCACCTTTGTACTAGCCGTAGGAATTTCTAAACTGAAAACTAAGTTGAGAGTAACGGTCTTAATCATCTCCCGGCAATTCAGAGGTCAGATCCGAGTGCTAATAATGCCTTATGTCATCAATTATAGTCAAACTTCGACCTCACGCGTACAATATTCTTCTCAATAATTCACGGTTTGCAAATGCGGCAGTTAGCTCCTTTTTTTTTTTTTTACACTTGTGCGTCAAAATCCCATTGGAAAGTGTGGGTTGAGCTTCGTTCACAATTTCATAACCTTTCTAATGCACATTCAACATTCGTAAAAAGAACAACGACTTCAACAAATTGCTACTGATTGCAGTTCATTGAACAAGGAAATCCTTGTCTTTTGCGACCATAAAGGAGCATTTTCTGTCTCATCTACTCTACTCGTACAAATGAGCCAAGGAATATAATCAAAATGGAGGTTCTTTTTAGGCAATAAATAAACTCGAGTAGAACAATTTTGATAAAAATGCAGTGCTCGTCTTAGGCGTTTTATATAAATAAATACCTTTTATTCTCATTAGTTTTAAGTACAACGTGGCCTTAGAGATTTCTATCGAAAAGAAATATCCACTCATGTCTGACACAGATTACGAACTTTTGTTTAAAACAAATTATTCACCCTAACTTTTGTTTCATCCTTTAGACTGCACTTGTGCCACCTGAGCATAACAGACCCCAATCCGGCAGTGATCCTTCCAGAATGTCACAGTTAGAGACCCTTGAAGCAAAGGTAAGCTCCTCAACGTTTTGATTTTCATAAATTATGCCGTAGATTATGCAGATTATGCAGATTTACGTGTTCTTGGTTAATCATAAAATGCACAAAAGTGATCGCGCCATTGATTTATTCTGAACAATTTTGGGTTTAGACAGTAAGGACGAAAGGGAAATCGACATTTCTGAATGTTCCGAGGCGTAGGCTGGTTGACACTTTTAGGACGTTTGGCTGCATGAATGTAGGGATACCGATCAATAAAAATATGAATGAGTCAAAATAAAAGAAAGAATACAACCGTGTCATCAAGCTGATTAAAGTGATTATTAATTTCCAATAATTGAGCCGCAGCCCAGAATCTAAACCGAAACGCAGCGTGCATGTACATTACATTCTTTGAAATTAATTATTTTCCAATGAAGGAATATAATTAGTAGAGATGCAGGTGAGAACATAAGTTCCGCCTTTTTGATTGATAGAATGTTTTATTATTACTTGGTGTAATTAGGCCGAAAGGCCGGATGGTCACGTTTTTTTATGATTACGCCTCATCCCACACTAGTCCGCGAATTTAATAATGACGCATTTCTCCCACCTCAGGCTACAACGTCAATTTGATTAATGATAAATGCAAAATGTCAAAAGGATATTTCTTGATAAAACGTTAATACTCCGTTGGGATTTGACATTTCAGTTGCCCAGATCTAAATTCCACCTCCATCATTGCCTCCAGAGCGCATGTGATCCGCCATGATGGTTGGGCGGAGCCTAAAGTGAAATTGCATTCACTTACTTGTACAATTTAAGAAGGAAATTAAAATAAGTGTTCCAATCACTAAAACTATAATTTCGCTTACAGATGGCCAAAATTGAGGTCTCGCTGTCTACGCTCGGAATTCAACAGCAGCAACAACAACAGCAACTGCCTCAGAGGCGGAAACGGAATTCTATGACGCCATCTTCCAAATCCCTGCATTCAGTTCCGCATCTTAATGCTGCTGTCCTGAATCACCGCGAAACTCTTCATGCCAAAGAAACCGAATCGCTCAAGCAAAGTCTCAAAGACAAGGAACATTTAATTCTGAAGTAAATTGGCCATGGAGGATTCTATCAATATCACTTCGAGTGATCGAATATCACGGGGTTGGGAATTTGAATTTTCATTCATCATCAAAGAAAAAAGAAGGAAATTCAAATTCACAACATGGTGAAGCAAGGAACGAATTTTTAATCCACGAATATTTAATACAAGCGCCATTTTGTGCGCATTATCTAGCAAAATCCCTTCCACCGATTAGGTAAACCCAGTGACCAATGACCGAATCTTCAAGATGTGAAATGAATCATAATATGATTCGTAATATAATATTATAGATTCTAATATAATATAATATCATATATTCAATAATTGAATATTTGAACCTATTTTTTTCAATTTTAAATGTCAAGTCTTAAAGTCTCTTTTTGTTTAGCCTAAACTGCCTATCAAATCCCTCCTGGATTACCAGGATTGGCCTCCCGAAATTGCCCCTCCTTTCGGTTAAATTTCCATTTTTTTTTCAATAAGTTCTGATCAAATTGTGGGATTTTGTCCACTTAAAATGCATTATTAATTAAATGGTTACGTGCATACTAAATTCTGAATTATTCTTAGCTTGCAAGCTCAGCTACGGAAATTGTCCAAAAGGAAGTTGATTCATGGTTCAATTACTTCAACGGACAGCGGAGTCGTGTCTCTACGAATTCTCAGCGACAATGAACGAAAGGGAGCTGAAGAAAGACTTGGTCAATTAGACAAAGAAATGGAAATCAAGAGAGCTGAAATCAAGCGAATTAACCATCGGTTGGAAAGGCTTGATCCTTCCGAGTAAGAAAGCATTTAAAATAGTTCCATGTTATGATTTCGCTTATGCTGTTATAAGAATTTAGTTTCAAATAACACTCAACAAAATTATAAAAATGATGCCAGAAAATTTTACTCAATACCTAGTTTCTTTTATTGTAAAAAAACATGAGCCAAACTGCTGAAGCGGTTATTCATTTATGTTTCTTTTAAAAGACAACAGCCAAAGTCTAATGAGCTCTGTGAAATTAGAAAGCTTCTCTTTTTCTATGTCTTGTTGATCTCCTTTTACTAAATTTCTTTTGATTTCTAGCAATATTGATGTCCGAATTCAACAAGCGGAATTGGAGTATGACCTGGAGCGAGAAGAATTGAATCTCATGAATATGCAGGAGGAAAGGAGAAATCTTCACACGATTCTAGATGACAATGATGCTTTTCAGAAACGAACTGAAAATTCTCTTTTTGCGTGAGTAACTGACTAAATTCCGACAAAGATACACAAAATCCTGATCAGGATGGTCTTTACCGATATATGGACATGAATGTGTGATTTCCCTGAAGGCTTTTCCTTAAGTATTCATCTTTCCCTGTTTTCAAGTTACACATTCCTTTTTGCAAGAGAAAAATTACAAAGTATATCTCCAAATTCGCTTTTGAGGTGTGTAAACCTGCATTTCGTTTTATTGGGTGTCTCCCGAAATGTTGTGCAGTGTTCCCTCCTTGCTTGGCCTCCACTAATGACATGAACTTTTGAACGTGCCGAAGGCATCGTTAACATGCGAATTGCTAGAAAATAATAAAACGCTGCCCGAGATGGGTTCTGAACTCAATCTTACCTAGTTTATGTTGCCGAGGGAATTAGAGTGACATTTCCATTTAGATGAACATCAGCATTAAGGGCAGGGCACAGGTCAGCTTCGCCAAAATTTATAATCGGCCCAACGAAGCTCAATCTCCATATTGGCAAACCCGTCCTGCCCCATCGCCGTACAACGTACCGAATAGGGTAAATTAGAAATCAATTGGCTTGTATCACCGTGTTGCGTCGAGTGGGTACAAAATTGGTGAAAATACTTCAACCGACCCTGTGGCTTTCTATGGCCCGAACGACATTGTCGCCTCCACTGCGACTAACGAAAACTTCTCGGCATCTCTCAATAACTGTCACACATCCTACTGCTATTTGCCTCCCGGATTCAGGAGAAAAACTTTTGTCTCTGTAATTCACCTTGTCAATGTGTGCGTCGGAGATTATAATTAATAATCATGCATAATTAGTCTTTAATGGTGAGTAGTTTGGATTAGGAACAGGATTTTTCCATCGCATGTTTCTGATCCGGACGGACTTTCTCATTCATTTACGTCTCTTTTAATTAGTATTTTTCCTTCCAAAAGGAGTGGTCGTGATGTTATGATAATGGGGATGAGTGCTTCATGCGGAGCGTCGTTTTCTATAAACCTTGCGTCTTGTCAGGAATTGTATTAAACCCAGCATTTATTTGTTGAATACACGTTTATGTACTTACAGGTCAATGCCAGAAAACAATCCTGTAGCTCTACACTCCTTTGAAGTCATTTATGATGCCCAAAGCCCATCCTTTGCCGTCGGAAAGAGGGAAGATCGGACGGGAACTTATGTGACATGGGCAAGGGATGATTTGAAGACCCTGAAGCGCGGAGACAGGTCGCCCATTTATTTAACTTTTAGCTTTCGCGTTGTTGCTGCAGAAAATAACGTTTTTTCACAAATGCTTCTTTACACTTCTACAAAATTCCATTTAAAAGTTCAAAAGAAATGATTACTAAGTTAAAAAGAAATTTATGGGGTTCTAATTGGGATCCTTGTTTTTTTGGTTTGATTTTGCAGAATTGTAGAAATCAATGGGACCATCATCATCTCCAAAGGTGTGAACCGGGTCGAAGAGTTTTGGTTGGAAGAAAGTAACAATAACAACAGCGGTGGTGGGTCATTGGAAGAAATTTCCTGTGAAATGGGTTCAAATCCATTCCGGATCGTTGTCATGAGAACTCCGCCGCCACCCCCACCGCCGCGTGTTCCCAATCGCGAACTCCATGTAAGAACGAATTCATCGTTCCCCTCTTCTGTAACGTTTATGCAAAAGTATTTTAAATTGGAACTAACCATCCGGTCGGATCAGTGACCCATAATCAAACTAATAATTATACACATCTTCACTTTACCTGTCCATCTGCAATTCCTAAACATATAATCACAATCCGACTACGTTCAAATTAATGTCTCACGGGATCCTGTCTTGCTCGTGACCATTTATGAGCTCATCCCATTTAGATCGGATTACAAAGTACTTACTAATAATAATGTTTCTGTATTTTCAGATGCTGAAGGAGGAAATGACAATTGTTTCAGCCAAATTGGAGCAAGTAAACGATGAGAAACGTGAAGTTCAGTCACTTTATCATAAACTACAAAAGGAGCACGGAATGTGGGAAGATGAAAACCAGCGAGTAAGAATGGACTCTGAGAATTTGACAAAAGAACGCGATACTCTGAGGTCGGAGTCTGTCCGTCTTAGGCATCGCATTTCATACCTAGAAGAACAGGTACTGAAATTTGCATTCACTGAAGAGTATATTTACACTGATTTTAACTCCACGACTCGCTGAAAAATTTACAATGGCTTATGTAATACCAATTATTTACTCGGACGAGCAGCTATTTGGTGGATATTGCAAATCAAACGAACCCGACTTGTCACTCGTTCCTAATTCGCCTGTATTATTTCTTCATATTTTTCTCAGGTGACGGAACTCCTCCATCGAAAGGATTTAACCAACAGCCTGTCACAGCCTGTCACTGTCTTTCAAAAAGGAAACCAAAAGACAATTGTTGCAGAAACCAAGAATCCCCCCAAAGATAATCATTGCTCAAATAGTCCTTCTCGTCCTCCGAGCATTGCCTCCAACAGGTATAAATTTAGCAACCAATTGAAACATGACAATGTTACCGTAATACCTGAATATAAGGCACATGCATCTGCGAGAATACAATTTCCATGTATAAAGCCTGTGTTATATTCAGGTGTATACGGCCCATGTGTTTATTACTGATATATAAATTTTGTATTTTAGGAATGGAGAAACCAAGGCACTAAAGACGAGACTTTGGGAAACATTCCGCAGGGCGACGACGAGTGATTCCCGTTCAGTCTGTTCCGTAGATTCAAGAAGGCCGAGTACTGACAATGGATACTTTAAGAAGCGCTCTTCAGAATCTAAAAAATTTAAACCCAAGCCTGAACCTCCGCAGAAGCCGATTCGCCTCTCCCTTCAAAGAGCTACAAGTACAAGTAACGTCTGCACCACCGGTGGAGGCTTGGATGCTGGGGAAACCCGACAAATGCATCCAGGACTAAAAAGGTCAAACAACTCCGAAAACACACTCCTTCCGGATTGGATTCCTTCCAGTGACGAAGTTCGTTCTGACGAAGTTGAAAAGAAACGGAGCAGTGGAGTTAAGCATGGAATCCGATGGCCTTCCTTACGCCCAGCCAGCAGCATGAGCTATACAATGGGCAACAGAGGAAATCCTCAGGAAGTCAAATTCTAATTCGGCCGCTTAATATGAAACCTGTTTCGGTATTTCCAATAATTTGAACTAACGCAGACCTTATCGAAGTAAAGGGGAGGTTAAACTATTAATTAAAAATTTATCCTGCGTTGATAACTTCCTTGTTAGTGAGCATCTACGATTAAACAAAGTTCAACATGGAGCCCAAATTCCACTGAGGAATTGTGGTTATTACCCAATTTCATAAAATCAACTGACTTAAATCATTGCTAACGAACATTTCACATGGTTCTCGCCAGGTCAGATGAGCTCTGGACCCAAAAAATTCAAAATTCTTTTGAGTTGTTGAAGCGGTTCGTCTCATTGAGTTGGAAAATTTTGCGTATAAGTTTTGGAATGAGGACCTACGGCAATTTAATTTTCCAGGTTGGCTTCTTAGGTGAGTCTGTGGGTATATTTTTATAAGGTGAATTTTGACAGGTTTCTCGGATCCAGGATTTGTGTTCTTCCCCTAATTTCTAACCCTTGACTATGGAAAGGATCCACCTCACATCTCTGATTGAGATGGGAGGATTTAGCTTTAAAAAAATTAAACTCCTAAAATGTATCCGTGAGTTGACTGTACAAACAAAATATGATGTAATGCACGCTTACTATTTCAATACTGTTACAAAGCGTTTTAACTTGTTTCTCAACAGGCGGGAAAAGGTGCTCATCCGGATACCCTATCACTCTGAAGAATCTTAATCTACAAGCATGGCAGAATAATCTTTCTCCTCTAGTCAAACACGCAAAAATATTGTACTAATCTAATCTTACTGGCAAAAATATTATGTTCCTCTAATCAAGCTGGCAAAAATATTATGTTTCTCTAGTCAAACTGGCAAAAATGTTAAGTTTTTCTAGCCAAACTGGCAAAAATATTATGTTCCTCTAATCAAGCTGGCAAAAATATTATGTTCCTCTAGTCAAACTGGCAAAAATATGTTCCTCTAGCAAAACCGGCAAAAATATTATGCTCCTCTAGTCAAAATGGCAAAAATATTATGTTCCTTTAGTTAAACTGGCAAAAATATTATGTTCCTTTAGTTAAACTGGCAAAAATATTATGTTCCTTTAGTTATACTGGCAAAAATATTATGTTCCTCTAGTCAAAATGGCAAAAATATTATGTTCCTTTAGTTAAACTGGCAAAAATATTATGTTCCTTTAGTTATACTGGCAAAAATATTATGTTCCTTTAGTTAAACTGGCAACTGGCAA